>PVLC010027517.1:0-21819 GCA_004027655.1 Graphiurus murinus
AAAAAAAAAAAAAATGCCTTTAAGTTAAAAACCACAGTCTATTAGGATTCTTTTCCCTTTTTAATGGTATCTGCCAAAATCTAGGTTAAAAAAACTCAGATTAGTGGGTCTGGAGTTAGAAGTACTTTAATCTCAGGTCTCCCACTTATACATGTGGTGATCTTGAGCTACTTACTCGCCTCCTTCCCAAGCCTCATTTTTGTCATTTGTAAGGGAGGGATGCTGACAGTTCTTATCAAGGACGGGCTGCTGTGAACATTCAGTGGTCATCAAGTAATTGAGCTCCAAACCCAGCATCCAATAACAAGCAATTACAGTTCACCAAACAGACCTGACAGTAGGAGGCTCAAAGTATGTTTCATATCTGTCAAAAGCATACTTCTAGCTTAATTTCTCTAATCCACCATAGATAAAAGGACGGTGGAGACCTGATCAAACTGTATCAGTAACTATAATATTCCATCATTTTAAAAGGGAGTGGGGGACAGATATATTGCTTCAGAAGGACTCCTACCATTCTAAAAATACTGTCCCGCAGCTGTTTAAAATTTATTTTTTTTAGACCATAGCACCACTGTTTGGTTGTTTCCAATTTCTAAAACCACAAATAGTAAAAGTGTACTCAGTCTACTGCAAACATAAATAGCAAATGCACGCTTCAGCACTTTTTAAAGGATATGGAAATTGGCAACAAAAATGCAGTTCATGTTGAAAATTTACGACAGCCCGGCCATATTTCTTCAGAAATACAATCAGGTAAAAATTAGGAAGATCTCCACCAGCTGGGTGGTATTTTTATGTTTTCTTACTTATATTTTCACTAACTGAAAGACTCCCATTATGCAACTTCTGGCACTTGATAAAATAGAGCAATAGTACCTTTGCTAAAACCACAGTTTCTTTGGTTATGTTTAGCATTACACAAACATCTTTCACCTTAGATATCCTTTTGCATTAGAGTGTTTAATCGTAAATTGACTGCAGGGAATATCTTTTTTCAGAAAGTTATGCTTTCTGGATATCATTAAGCAGAATAATTGTATTTTTATGAGTTCTCAAAGATTATGCGTGTGTTTCAATTATTAGGTGTTTGGTTCCATTAAAAAAAAAAATGTGAAAATTACTGCTAAAAGACAAGAGTGTAAAAAAGATTCAGAAAAAAAATGGGGAAGACTGATTTACTGTGTTGCTATTAATTAAAAAAGATGAAAAAAATACTCTCTTCATAAAACATGTAAAAAGCTACAACATGGATTTAGTGCCTCTTCCTGAGTATATCTAAAATAACCCATCCTCAGCTTCTTAGGAAGAAAACATCCATGGTGCAAAAGGTTAAAATAAATAATGAGTAATGTTAAACTTGACAGTGGAGAAAAAGCTTTGCCACTAGGAATAATTATTTAATACATTTTTATTTCAATATTAAATCCTATCAGTACATATTTAAAGTAGGAACGTTGAATCTTTTTTTTTTTTTTTTTTTTTTTGGTACTGGGGATTGAACACAGGGACTTTCTATCTCCAAACTACATCCCCAGACCTATTTTATTTTTTGTTTTTGAAACAGGGTCTCACTGAGAGTCTCACTAAGTTGCTGAGGCTGTTCTCAAACCTATGATCCTCCTGTTTCTGCCTACCAAGTACTGGGATTATAGGTGTGTGCCACCATGCCCGGCTTGTTTTTTAATCATTTAATTAGTTAATTAAAATGGTTTTTGAGTGAACAAATGACTGAATAAATGGAGACAAAAGGTACTTGGTAATTTTGGGTAACTGTTGGCTCTTGTTGAAGTGTTTTAGATGAAGGATTCATGAGCTGGTGGAGACGGCAGCAGGGAGTGGGCATGGAGCCCGCTCTTCAGAAGGCTGAGGCAGGAAGATCACTGCAGCCCAGGAGTTTGAGACAATTCTGGGTGACACAGAGATTCTGTCACAAAAACGCAAACAAAAACTGTAAACCAGGTGTGATGCCACAGACCTGTAATCCCAGTACTTGGGAGGCTGAAACAGGAGGATTGCAGGTTCAAGGCCAGTGTCAGAAACTCAAGAAGGCCCTCAACAACTTAGTGAGACCCTGACTCAAAATAAAAATAAAATAGGGTTGGAGGTGTAGCCTGGAGGTAGAATGCCTCTGGGTTCAATCCCCAGTACTATACACACACACACACACACACTCACACACACACACAATGAAAAAAAAAAAAAAGTAAAACCGGATAAGCACCAGTCCATACAATGATCTAATTATTTGGTCAGTTGAAAAGGAAATCAATCTACCAAGGAATTTTTAAGTAGCAGCTGTTTTTCATGGAGGCTGCTCTTGCATTATTACCAATCATGCTTAACCAATCAATATATTCAAACTTTTACAAAATATGCAGTTTTAAATGGATGAATTAATATCAAATAAAAATATGCAACGTAATAAGTTCAGGTAAATTGAATGAGAAACACAAATAGAGAAGTTCCGGGGTACTCACACAGAAAAACTGAATTTATTATATTTTTCAATTTACTGAAAACAAGATCAAGGCAGTAGCTAAGCTGTTCACGTTCAGGCCCCCAGCTATACCAAGGGTGCCTCTTCCTCATGTCTACAACTAGGTATGTCACTGTTCTTTAGAGAATTGTTATTCTTTGAATTTGTACACTGGAAAGTGAACCTAAATTGCCAAATAAAATCTCAAAACAAACAAACAAACAAACCAAAAAAAAAATCCAACCCCACCAAAGTTATATCTTAAGAAACTTAAGGTGAATTTTTGTCATCTCCAGTTAGCATCTATTCAGAATGTAAGCTTGCAAAACCATTCAGATTTAATTTCTTCCTGACTCTGAAAAAACTTGGTAACACTGCATCAGGGCATTTCCACAGATTATCTAAAAATCTCTCAAAGTTCTCCATTTAACTTTTGGTCTGCTGAACAAGATATTATCTGAAAGGTTAGCTGCTTTAAATTGCCCACTATTACTTTCAAATGATACTTAATCATATTTTCCTAAAACAAGAGTTGGTCTAATCAATATGAACGCCAGGAACAAAATAATATTTTTAAAACAGCTTTTCAAAATGGGAACATATATTCTAGTGATGCAGGGATTTTTTTATTTGAAACAGGATCGCTTTTGCAAAAATTGAGTGTCATTCTGTATTCAGAACAGCAGGAAAAAAAGAATAAAAGTATAAATGTCCACCTCATTTGCTATAATCATAAGTTCTGAGATGGAAAGAAATACAGAATTAAACACTAGCAGTTAATGGAACATACAAACCTTGCAATTTAAAACTAGAACTTTCTTCTTAATACTTTATAATAGCTGTTGGATAAAACAGCTCCCCCCCCCCTTAAATTAGCCATGAGAGAATGGAGAGAAAGAGAAGAAACCATGCCAATACATTACAATAATCTGCTGAAAATTTAACTTGTGAAAACAAATCAAGTTTGGGATCTTGGGAGTAGTCACCTAACAATGAAGCAATGTTTCCTCTATAATAATACATACGTAAAAAGCATCCATTTCTAGGAGGAGGAAATTGAATAAATTTTGAGCAAAACTAATCCTGAATTAATTCTACTGGCTGACCTGAACGGTTTCTGGCTATGTAAGGTGCTGTAACTTTTAATTTCCAAACACACAGCCCTTGAGTTACTCTAAGTTAGGGACATTGCCTGCAATTATAATATTTAAGACACCAGTAGCTTAATTATTCCTATGAAATAGCTACTTATTCTCTTTGAGTAGACACATTAGCTTCTAATCACAACTATTATTTTAAATTCTGAATAAGGTATTGAATCGTGTATTTAAGAATGCAGAAAAATGTAGAGGAAGAGCAACAAACAGACATGACACTTTCTCACAGGTACTTTCTTCACAAATATTGGTCCTATTTTACGGCATTTTAAAATTTTAAGACAAGAACTAATGGCATCGTCTAGTGCTTTAGAGACAATCTTTAAAATAAAAAACGAATACAGTTTTATATTTCCAAATTTGTTAACCCCAAAATAATAAGCAGGGTTTTTTAAAAGCTACTTTCAAATCTTACTATTATATTGAAGTAAATTCCCACAAATGATTAGTGAATACTTCTAATACAGAGAGATATATTTTTCTTTGCTAGAAAAGAACAATTCAGCTTAATTTTTAAGTATCTTTCACACCATTCAGAACCTAAATTATGTACAAATAATGGAATCTGAGACATACATGGGTTATCTGAAGAATTAGCAATGTGAGCTTTCACAGTTTAGAAACACCCTAAATAATTTTATGAAAACATTATTTTGCACATTTATTACCTATCCACATTAAAGTTATTTCCTGGGCTTTCTATAGTGAAGAAAGTCACTTGTTTGTAGTAAAGGATATACCAAAAATGCTTGGTAATCCAGTAGACTCTTTTTCCTACATTATGGTCAGGCAACAAATCCTTCCAAACACTGAAGATTGACATTTGTAGGTAATTCAATAGTTAGATGATAATTCTTCAGTAGTTTTACAGTAGCATGATTTTTCACATTGCTTAAAACCACTGTTAAACCTATAACACATTTTCTGTTTCACTGTATTTTTTTTATCTTTAACCCTAAAAGTAGTATCTTTTATCTGTCAGCAGTACCAAAAGCATTCATAATTCAGAAATGTTTTCCTTTTTTGCAATGCATGACTTTGAACTCAAGATTTTTCAAAGATCAGTGAAACATGATGTTTCTTTAAGACCATAGCCTTATTTATTTGAGTCTGTGGCTTAACTGAAAAGAATTTTTCTGTTCAGGGCAAGTCGGTCGTTTGAATCTGAAACACCACTATCTAGCTTCCATCCAGCAGACATCGCGAGGGGAGGCACGCAGTCAAGCGACCGATCCCCCACCAGCAAGGTAGAGACTATAAGTGCCATTACTCTATGCAACAGAGGAGAACAAAATGAAAAGCACTTCGAAATGGGAGGAACTAAAACATGTGCAATGTAAAAATTATTTGGCAACAATATATCATAAATGTAAGCAGTTATACAGTATTTTCAATTCAGCAAATGTTTAATAAAACTTTATTATGTAATAGTGAGTGCCAGATATATGTAATGCCATAGGCCTCTATATAATAAACATTTAGGAATACCTCTAATTGCATTTTTGTAAACAATTTGTTCATATAATTGCCATACACATTTTGTGTCCAGTTTTCAGTTATCAACATTAAAGCAATATTTTCCAATGTTAACTTAAAATAAGAATTAATGTGCTAATGAAAAATTAACCCATAATTAAAATGACTAGTAAAACAGTTAAAGCATATCCTGTTTTTCTCTCAGATTTTTATTATATATTTACGAAGATACTAAATGACATATTTATTTAAGTACAACTGCTGTAATTTAACATATTGCACATTACAAAGCACCATGTACAAAACACCATGTATATGTACTTTATATTTGTGAACCTCCCTGATGCTCAAAACACCTTTTACTTTATAGATAATGAAAATGAAGCTCAGAGGGGTTAAGTAACTGAACAGAAGTCACACAGTTATTTAGTGGCAGACAATTTGGATCCAAAGTTCATGCTCTTAACAATATTACAGTAAAATATGAGCTTTTAAATGTTGAAGAAAAAAAAAATGGGACACTGATTGGTATAATTCCTGGATCAAATATGTAAAATATTCTAATTTGAGCATACTGCCGTAAACATTACAAAAAATTAGCATACTGGTCATAAACTGTCTTATTAGTTATCCCGCATATTGAGAATAGAAAAATAAAATTCATCCTTCCCTATTATCAATTTAATCATGTGCATAAATCCACACATAAGCATATATGTATTACTTCCTTATGAAGATTTCAAAATAACTAAACTTACTACAATCAAGCATAAAAATATTTTCTGATAATAATATAATTAAACATATGCATTAAACCTCATTTTATTTGCTAAAATTTAAATATGCAAGTTTGAATAAATATATATGTATAACAATCATTTTATCTTTAATCTGAAAATTTACCCTTTTAACTAACTTCATTGCCCTTACATTTTTAAAAATTGAGGGCAATACTAGAGTTTAATATAAGAGCTGGTAAATGCAAATAAGTCCCATTCTGCAACTTCCAAATTGAAAATGCAAGCAAGTCATTTCTAATTGCTAGGTCTGTTATTAACTCAGAAAAGTGTTTTATTTCTTTTTTCAATGAATAATGTTTCATATTTGGTTAAATATAGGAAGTCACACCACCAATGGAATGTGATTATCTATAATGAGAGTCAGTTCTTCCATATTCCCATTTAAAAAAATATATTAATATATCAACACACTCCTGAACGTTTATATAAACTTTAAAATACTAGCTAGCTGAAAGTGAAAAAAACATATAATCGGGATAATTTCATACTGTGCATAATCATTCTTCACAGAATTTTTATTACCCAGCATGGAATGGATTATCATAAATGCATTTCACACATGCTATTTCTTATTCAGAAAAAAATACAGAATAGGGTAGAGAGAAGTTCTAGCCAAACCTTCATTCAAATCCAACATTCATGGACGCCACTGTAATTGAAAGACATTTCCAAACAGATAGCTGTGGACCTCATTTTCCTTAAAAATAATATGTCTTTCACATCTGTTCCAACTAAAACAGTCATGTTCTTAAACTTTACCAAACTGCCTTATGCTTAGTTTGTAAAATATTGTAGTTTTGTTTAGCTTTAATTTACAACTAGTTGAGCTCATAAAGTATTGCTCCAATTTTCAATTATATTAACATGTTTAAAAGGAGTATAATATTATGCATATCTAATCAACATTTTACATCAGTAATTCCCTAGGTTTTGAAACTTCACTTTGTAGACTGACCTTCATTCAACGTCCTAAACTGGTACAAATCATATATTTTGCCATTTATTATTAAGGTGACTTTATTTTTAATTTAACCATGAATATATCCTCCAAAAGAAGGAATCAAGTTTTCAAAATCAGATGTCAAAACCAACACTATTAATTTTCATTATTTCTCTTTTCTTTTACCCAAACAAAACTTAGAAATTAAAAATAAAACAAATTATGCATTATTAAAACATGATATACTGTGGGGACCCAAGAGGAGTACAGGTTGTCGGTGATAGTGTGACCCCGTGCAGCCCTTGTTACACCTGCCTCCCACACGGTCGCGGATGCTCACAGTCCCCACACAGTGGCGGGTGCTCTCATGGCCTTCACAAGGTCATGGGTGCTCACGGTCCCCACACGGTCGCGGATGCTCACAGTCCCCACACAGTGGCGGATGCTCTCATGGCCTTCACAAGGTCATGGGTGCTCATGGTCCCCACACGGTCGCGGATGCTCACGGTCCCCGCACTGTCGCGGGTGCATACACAGCTCACACATACACATTGAATATAGTTGTGCACAAGGGCTCTGCAAAGACTACCGCTCATGTGCACACCCACACCGACATGCACCATTTTGCGGGAACCCTATATAAGGACGGGTCTGGAAATGAACTGGCTGCTTGCTGTTTGTTCTCCTCCAGATGGCCGCTCTATGCATTCTTCCCCAACTACAGCTGGCCCCTGACAGTCTCCTGCCACATCTAGTAAAAATCTTACAATTAATGATGGCGCCTTTCATGGAAAGCCTACAAAATTTTAAGATGGTAGATAATTATGAAATGGATCAAAATACGTTTCAGAAAAGAAAAGAAAGGGGTAAAATGAGAGAAGGGAGGAATAGGAAAACAGTAAAGGTTTTCCACACTTCTTAGTGAAAGATTTAAAAAACGAGTAATCCTCAATGAAAATTTAAGCCTACTATTTATCTGACAGTAAAGTTAAAAGTGTTTACAAAGCTTATGAAAACTTAATCAGATTAGTTTTACTCAATGGCCTTTCCTATAAAGTAGTCAAATGTGCCATCTCGGAAGACCGCCTATATCATCTATACCATTTTATCCATAAACCCTTCTTCAGAGCTAACTAGAAAAAAAAAAAAAAAAAACTTAAACAATATCACCAATCTTCCACACAAATATTTATTTTGAAACATATTTGTCATTCAATTTAGAATATTTTTCAGGCAATAAATATTTCTCAATAATACAAATCTGACATTTTAAAACAATATAAAACTCTAATATAATAAGAACAAACTAATGTAATGGATATGGTTCTTGTACCTTTTGCTCTGATTTTTAGGTGCAGATAGGATGTAGAGTGAAATTACAATATAAATTGAGAACACACACACACACACACACACACACACACATATATAGAAAGAGAGAGAGAGAGAGAGGGAGAGGGTGTGTGTGTGCTGGGCATGGTGGTACACACTTGTAATCCTAGTATTTGGGAGGCTGAGATAAGAGGATCGCAGGTTCAAGGCCAGCCTTAGCAACTCAGTGAGAATCTCAACAACTTAGCAAGACCCTGATTCAAAGTAAAGAATAAAATAAGGCTGGAGGTGTAACTCAGTAGAATGCCCCTAGGTTCAATCGCAAGCACCAAAAAAACCAAAAAACTACAGAGCAATTACAAAGCAATATCAAACACAACACAGGAAAACACATACTCATTGATGGTAGACTCCTAAAGGGAAGTCTTGCACCCTGGATTGGAGGAAGGTTTCAAAATGAGTGAGAACAGGTCAAAATATATGTTCTCATATTGATGAGCAAAGCCCTGAGGAGAGAGAAGAAACAGAAAGCACAAAGTGAAGATATCACTGGAGTACAGGAGGGGCGGGCCATGACATTCACAAGCACCGCTCACTCTGACCCGACTGCCCAGGTCAAGCCCTGAGGGGTCACACTTTTCTCTCCCTTACACTCTAACTATAAAATATCGCCAATTCCTGCTAAGTCTGCCTCCTGTGTAAGCCTTCGGTTCTCTGCATTAGTTCCCCAGACTAAGCGTTCCTCTCATGGACTTTTCTGGTCCTCCAAGGTAGTCTCCCTGCCTCCCCATGCCCCAGCCTCCACTTCACCCTCACCTAGAGCCAATCATCCAAACCGCCACCAGGTAGGTGTATGTGAGATGCAAGTCCAGCTACGTTGCCCCCTCACTGAAACACCTGCTGGTAGATGACCCGTGCTCTCAGAACACAGCCCGGAGTCTTTAAGAGGACACGGAGGGACCCGGCTGTCATGTCACCTCATCCAGTCCTACTCCTGCCTCCCTCCCCTCCAGGACAGCTCGGCTGGAACCTTCCCCAGGAAGTCCTCCTGGAGCCTCTCCTCAGAATTCTTCTTTGGGAAAATTACAAGGAACTCTGCTGGAGGGGAGGAACAACAACAACAACAAAGCAGGCTGTGTGAGGAGCCGAGAGCGGGCCTCCAGCCCAGGCGGGAGGCTCCAGGTGAGGCCGGAGACGCCTCCCCAGGCCCTCGTTCTACTTTAGACCTTGGAGCTCACAATGGCTCCCCAGGCCCCACAAATTCTACGTCTTCCATGGGACTCCTATTTCTGCAGTCTTCTTCCGTCTACCTTCCATGGGCTCGGGACGAGGTGTGGGCGGGTCTCACCTAGAATCTGGATATGGTCTTTGTTTCCTCGCCTTCTTCAGCTTCTGCAACTGAATGCCCACACTCCTTGGCTTGCGGGCTCTCCCTCCATCCTCAAAGCCAGCAGGGAGGCGTCTTCGGTTCTCATTCCTGACTCTGCTTCCACTGGAACATCTTCTCTGAGGCTGACTTCCCCGACTCCCTCCAATACTGACCCTCCTGACCACATTGAGACTGCCCTGATCATCCAAAATAACCTTTCCATTTTTTTTTTTTTTTTTTTTGCAGCACTGGGAATGGAACCCAGGGGTATTCTACCTCTGAGCTATACCCCAGCCCTATTTTTTATTCTTTATTTTGGAAACAGGGTCTCACTATGTTGAGGAAAGCCTCAGGAAGTCGAAGCTAGCCGATAACCCAGATCCTCCGGTCTCAGCCTCCCAAGTACTAGAATTACAAGCATGCGCCACCATGCCCGGCTCTTTTCCATTTTAAGATTTTGAATTTAAGTCTGATAAGGTGGCACACGTCCTTAATTCCGGCACATGGGAGGGTGGCAGATTTGAGGCCAGTCTCATCAACTTAGCAAGACTATATATATACTGTAATGAACCAATAAAATATATATATTACACATCATAATGCAGCTCATAGTGATGGTGACACATGCAGGCAACACTTGGTGGGCTTCCCCCGCTCCCTCCCCACTGGCCGCCCTTCCCCCTACAGGGTTCTGAGACTGGCATTGGTATTCTCACATACGTACGTAATGCCAATGGAAGTGTCTCCTTCATTGATCCTCCCTCCACACCCCCTATCTTTCCTTCCCCTAGACTACCTCCCTGGCTCCTCTGAGGCTTCTCCTCCATTATCTAAAGTCCCTCTTGTATCACGATTACTCCCTAGCTTCCGCATATGAGAGAAAACATATGACTCTTCACTTCCTGTGACTGGCTAATCTCACTTAATACCAAGTACTTAAAAGACTTAACACTGACAAAACAAATCACCCAATCAGGAAATAGGCAATTGAACTAAGCAGACACTTCACAGAAGAAGAAACATAAACGGCCAATAAATACATGAAAAAATGTCCAACATCATTAGCAATCAGGGAGATGTAAATCAAAACTACACTGAGATTCCATCTAACCCTAATCAGAATGGCAATCATCAAGAAGTCAAATAATAATAAATGTTGGCGAGGATGTGGGGAAACAGGAACTCTTTTACACTGATGGTGGGATTGCATATTAGTTCAGCCACTATGGAGATCAGTGTAGAGATTCCTCGGAAAACTAGGAATGGATCCACCATATGATCCGGCTATACCGCTCCTGGGTATCTTTCCAAAGGAGCTGAAAGTAGAGAACAGTAATCTATGCATACCCATGTTCACAGCAGCACAATTCACAAGAGCCAAATCATGGAACCAACCCAGGTGTCCATCAACTAATGAATGGATTACAAAACTATGGGATAAACACACAATGGAATCTGACCTAATGAGATTCTTTCAAAATAAAAAATAAAAAGAACTGGGTTGGGGGGGTGGAGGCTGGAGATAGAACATCCCTGAGTTCAATCAATAGTACCAAAAACAAAACAAAACCAAAAAAGAAAAATCTTTAATTGAGTCAAATTTAAAATATCCCTTTGCTGTGTATAGAAACAAGTTCCCAACTTTCAAGGACGAGGATGAATGCTTCTTTGGGGTACCATTACTCCATCTACAAAAATGGCTCAAAGAATTCAAGCCCTGGGTCTTTGCAGCACTCTGGGTTCTCTCATGTTTCCAGAGTAGATTTCACAGTTGTAGCCGCCAGGCCCACATTCAAGGAAGATCAGGGGAGAAACGGAGGCAAAACAAGACAGGCCCCCAGTTGAGCCAGCCTGGACACTGTTCCCAGAACTCCACTGCCCAGTGATGTGCACGCTTACTGACCATTCCATGAAGGTGCCTGAGAAAAACCTGTTTCCAGGACTCATGCATTGCATTGCCATTTTTTTACACAGAGAAAAAAAATTTAATTGGTTAAAATCTATCGACATAAATTGCCACTGAAAATAACAAATAGAAAGGTTGCAAATACATACTTTAACAGCAGGAAAGACCTAATTTTTGGAACTGTGAATAAAGTTTTATTTCTTAACTTTCTACATTACTTCCTGTAACACGGAGACAGTGAGGCCCCTACTCTCCTCTGCTGCGGGTGCTTGACTTAGTCCTCTCTGTGCTGGTGCTGTAACACAACACCCAGAGCCGGGGGGACAGGCAAGGAGTGAGCCCACCCAGGGAGCAAGAGAGGACCCAGTGCTTCTCTAAGACGACCGCTCCGGCGATCCTGAACCCTTCCAGTTGCTAACACACAAAGTTTAGGGGGCACTTTCAAACCGTAAAAATGCTCCTCTTTTATTTACCTCCATATTTATCTGCATATTGCAAAGGTTGTTAGGATTCATTCACATTCTGTCCCTCAAAGACAACTACGTCACTCAGGCTTTAACCACAGAATGACTCTCAAAACTACAACTCATACAAAACCTATTTGATTATGTTGTATGTTTACTTAAAATATCCCTAGACCAAAAAACATTTTAGAATCGAGATCAAATAGAAGCCGGGCATGGTGGCACAGGGCTGTAATCCCGGTACTTAGGAGGCTGAGACAGGAAGCAAAGCACGTAGGTTCAAGGACTGCCTCAGCAATTTAGTAAGATTCTCAGCAACTTACGAGACTCTATTCCCAAAAAGAAAAAATAAATAGGGGCGGGGGTCTGGCTTGGAGGCAGAACGTCCCTGGTTTCAATTCCCAGTACCACAAAAATAAATAAATAAATCCCATATATTCACTTTTCTTTTAATCACTTGAGGTCATATTTCATTTTACTACATTTCATGTTTGTTTCCCAAATCTCTCATACAAGTTTTAGGGCTGGCATTAAAATTGCCTTATTTCATTTTGTTGAAAGATACATCTTGATGTCTTTGAGTGTTTCCACTCATCTTTTCGCTCTGTTGCAGGGTGTTGCCTGTTCTTCCTGCTGAAGGATCTTCCTGAGCCCTAGGTTCTGAAACTTCCTTTCCTTCCCTGTCTGTGCACATGGGCCTGTGGGTGTTGGCGCCACTGACCTCAAGGACCATAACTTTGCTTTTCTCTTTCTTTCTTTCTTTCTTTCTTTCTTTCTTTCTTTCTTTCTTTTTTTCTTTTCTTTTCTTTTCTTTCTCTCTCTCTCCTTTTTCTTTTTCTTTTTTTGTACTGGGAATTGAACCCAGAGGCATTCTGCTTCCAAGCTATGCCCCTAGCCCATTTTATTATTTTGAAACAGGGTCTCACTAAGCTGCTGAGGCTGGCCTCAAACCTGTAATCCTCCTGTCTCAGCCTCCCAAGTACTAGAATTTCAGGTGTGTGCCACGGCCCCTGGCTCATTTTTCTTACTTTTCTCCCTCACTTTATCGGCATCCCCAAGAAACTTCCAAAGAAGATAGAATGTACAACCTAAATCTAAAAATACCTTTGTTCTGTCTTCACAGGCGGAATATGCTTTGGCCAGAATTCTAGATTGAAATGACCTTCCTTCACAAGGCTGAGGCAATGAATCACTCACTGCCTTTAGGATTCAGTATTGATGATGCCTGTTTAAATATCTATCATTCCTACCTAGATTTGATATCTTCCCTCATCTTGGATATTTTTACACATTCTAAAATTATACAACGTTGTTTCCAGATAAGGCCAACTTTTGTTCCAAAGATTTTTTAAAAAAAATCTGATATCAAAAACCTGGCAAAAGGCTAGGCATGATGGTGCACTCCTGTAATCCCACTGGGGGGCTGAGACAGGAAGATCACAGGTTCAAAACCAACCTCAGCAATTTAGGGAGGCTTCCTGTTACAACCTAAGAAATATAAAGGGCTAGGGGTATAACTTGGCAGTAGAACACCCCTCATTTCAATTCTCAGACACATACACACACACACACACACACACACACACCTCACAAAAGCAGCACAAGAAAGGTAGAAGCCAATTTTGAATCTAAAAGCAAACTGTACCAGTTTAGCAAATAGCATCGCCTCCTCCAAATATTGCATAAATAAGAATCAGAGAGCAAACAATTCTACCTGTCTTACAACTCCACTAGCACGCGTCCGAAAGAGAAAAGTGTGTCTATTACCACTGCACTCTGACTCAGTTCCCTCATGTTGCACTGGGCTTCAGTCTCACCATACTGAATGCTCCTGGAGCCGGAGTGCTCAAAGACTGTCCCTAAATCCAAGCATTCTGATGCTCACAGTCTCAAGCAAACTGCTAGGTGTAGCAAGGTTAACGCCTCTAATCTATAAAGAGCCATTTAATATTAATATGAAAAGGATGAGAGCTCAAAAAAGAAAAATAAACTGTTTGTACTTCACAAGAAAACAAATGTAAAGAGCCAAAACATTTTTTTCAAATGTTCAATATCGCTAAGAGAAATGTAAATAAAAAAACTTTCAGTCAGGGGCTAAGGATATAGCTCAGTGGTAAAGTGCTTGTCTAGCACACTTGAGGCCCTGGGCTCCATCCCTGGTACTGCAAAAAGAAAGAAGCTCTCTGTCTTTATAGCAAAGATAAAGCAGATAAACAGTAGTATTGGTACATTATTAGGAATATAAACAGAATGTTCATTGACAAATTTCAATCATAACTTTAAATGCCCAATCCTATTGAAGTGGTGATTTTATTTCTTAGATTATATTCTAAAATAACCTAATGAACAAATTATTAAGAACAAGGAGATAATTAAGTATTGTATGAATATCTAAAAACTCATAACAATACAAATATTGCAAGTCTTTGGTCTAAATTGTACAAACACTACTCTAGATTTAGAATTAAGACAGTGGTTCCTATTACTAAAACCTTAACATTTTACCAAAAGATCTGGAAGATTCTCATCGGGAATCAATGTAGTGTGGAGAACTTTGGAAACTGGCACTAACAGAGTTATTTCAAACTTGTTTTAATACACTTAAGTTTACATATGTCACCACTTAAATGTAAACAACCAGCTCCATAATATCAGTGGCATTCAAAATAGTTTCTGAGATTGTGAAACTCAAAAGAAGGTTACTATACTGAAAGCAATTAACTCCAGGAAGAGGTTTTACACAATAAAGCGACATGGAAATGGCCAAGCTGAGCAGAGCCACAGTAGCCAGGGGTCCAGGGACCACCCAAGCACCCAGCAGCTCAGGAGGAAGAAGCCGCTTTCTACAACACCTTAGGAAAGAGCCCAAGTATGTGACCACACACATTCTCAAGCCACGAATTAGGGAGGAGGGAAAATAATCGAAAAATGAAGAGAAAGGATAAATTATGCCAAGTAGGAAAGCTAAGTGAGTGACAGCATTCAAAAACTGAAGCTCGTGTGGTCCCGGGAAGAAAGGCAGCACCAAGGGAAAGAAACAGGTAAAGTGGAAAAAGGCTGCCACATAATGAACTCTACTGTGGAAAACAGAAAATACGTAATTATTTAAAGATGGATCACACAGATAATTTTAAGGAGAAGGCTACGACTTTCCAACCACTAGAGACAAAGGCATTACATGATAATCAAAGGATTAATTGACTTGGAAAACATAGCAATCCTACACAGATTCACAAATCAAAAAACAAGAGACTCAACTACAGAGAGAGCAGGGAGGAGAAAATAATAGTGGGTTTCAACAGCTCCTTCTCAGCAACTGATTGAAATACTAGTCAAGAAAATCATCAAGAATGAAGAAAATCTAAACAACATACTCAAACAACAGAATCAAACTGAATATACAGAATAATTTGCTCAACAACAGTTGGGTGAATGGGACATTCCCCACATGGGTTATGGCCTAAAACCATAAAATGATTTTCAAAATATTTAAAAATAAATGAAATCATACAGAGCATGTTATATAGTCACAATTAAATCTATCTAGCAATCAATAAAAGACAGAAAATGTTTAACCACTTAGAAATTAAACAGTCTACTTCAACATAATCCCAACAAGAAAGTTAAAGAGAAAGTCTCACAGAAAATCTAACAATACATGAACCTGAATGAAAATTAAAACACAGCACACTAAAATATATACACATCAAAAAGTAGTATCAAAAAAGTAGCTGACTGCACTGGGCACCTACTTACATTAGGAAAACACGCTCTCAAATAAATGATCCCAATTTCTCACCTCCAGAAACTAAGAAGCAGAAGGAAAGAAATAATTTTTTAAAAAGTTAACTCTCTGAAAAAGAGAAAATAAAAGTAATAAAACTCTATAAGGCCTGAAAAAGTAGATAAATGACACAAATCTCAAATGTTAGAAATGAAAGAGGACATCACCATAAATCTTTGCAGCCATTTTTAAAGGATAATAAGGAAATGCTACAAACGACTTAATGCTTAATTTCAAGCTTAGAAGAAATGGACTAATTCCTTGAAAAACCACACTACCAGAACATAACCAATATGGTTTTCACTATACAAATTTAAAAAAAAAAAAAAAAACACAACAACAAACTAAATTTGTAATTTAAACCCCCCCCACCCCCATCATGTCCACCTGTATTGCTCTCTGTAAGGCCCAACTGGTTTAGGTGACCAAATTCAGGCTAACATTTTAAAAAGAATTAACATCAATTTTCACTATTTATTGAATAAAGTAAAAGAGGAAATGCTTCTCATTTTATAAGACTAGCATTAATTACTCTGATACTCAAACCAGACAAAGATAATACAAAAAAGACATTGGAAATTAAGTCAAATTAGGAAAAAAGATATGACTTTATGTCATGAATATAGAGGCAAGAAACCTCGGCAAAAAACCAAGCAAATCAAATCCAACTATAAAAATGATGCAAAATAACAGAAACAATTACACATCATAAGAAAGTGGGGTTTATTCCATATATGCAAGGGTGGCTCAACATTCAAAAGTAAAATCAATGCAAGCCACCATATTAAAGAAGGAAAATTTTATGATCTTATCAGTTGAGGCAGAAAAAGACAACACCCAATATAATTTCATGATACAAACTCTCAAGTTAGGAATGGAGGGAAAGTTCCCCAACATGATAAAGAATGACATTCAAAAATGATAGCTAAAATCATTCGTAAGGATAGAAGATTAAATACTTTCCTCCTTACACTGGTAACGATGCAAAAGTAAATTCATTCTCACTACTCTTATTCCACATACTACTGGAAGTTCTGGCTACTACTTTTACTATATAAGACAAGAAAAAGACATAAAGGCATTTAGATTGGAAAGGAAGAAATGAGTGTTCCTACTTGTAGACAACACTATTCTATATAGAAAATCACACATACACACACACACACACACACACACACACACACACACACACACAAAAATCTATAAAACTCCTAGTACTAATAAGTGAGTTAAATTCTATGATACGAGATCAACACACAATAATCAAGTTGCTTTTAACTGTTAACAATGAACATGTGGATATAGAAATTAAAACGTTTCAAAGAAATTATAATGACTTTACAGAAAAGTGAACATTAAGGTACCAATAAAACATGGAGCTACATAATGAAAAAAATGAGCTATTGATAAAAGGAAAACGGCCTAATTAAATGGAGATACATATTATTTTCATGCATTGGAAAACTCAACATATTGAAGATGTCAATTTTCCCTTAATGGACCTGTAGGTTTAATGCAGTCACTATCATAATCCCACCAAATTTTTGAAGACATGGGAAGCTTATTTTAAATCACAGACCTAGGATAGCTAAAGCAACCTTAATAAAAAAAAAAAAAAAAAAAAAAAAAAAAAAAAAAAAAAAAAAAAAAAAAAAAAAAAAAAGTGAGAAGGCCCAGTCGGTATATTGTGAAGTATATAAAGAAAGACAGTTTAGGAGCACTGGGTAGACACATTGACCAATAGAACAGAACAGAGAACAGAGAACCCAGAAATAGACCAAACAAATACAGCCAACTGATTCTTGTCAATTTTCCAACACAGCCTTTGCAACTAATGTTGATGCAGCATTTAGACATTCCTACACACAAAAAATAAACCTCAAGTCTTATACAAAATCAACTTAAAGTGGACCACAAGCCAAAAAGTAAAACATAAAGCTTTTAGGGAAAAAAAAAATAGAAGAAAATCTTTAGGATCTAGAACTAGGCTCAATCCTAAGGATCAAAAGCAAGATCCTTAAGAGTAAACATTGATAAACTGGGCCTCATCAAAATTAAAAATGTTAGCTCTGAAAAAGACCCCGGTGTAAGAATGAAAAGACAAATTCCAATCTGGAAGACCTCAAGAGCAGAACAACACACCATTCTACTAGAAAATGGCAAAAGCCATGGAGAGGCGTTTCACCAAAGAAGATATGTTGTAGACATCAAATACATGAAAAGATTCCCAACACGTTAGCCTAATTAAGAAAACACAAACAGAAACCACAAGGAGATTATCAACTACACACCTACGAGGATGGCAGAAACATAAATGAGTACAAAAGCAATGGCAACAGGAAAGGCTGGTGAGGATGCTGAGAAACCAGCTCACTCACACATCACTGCTGGTGGTAACCCTAAAATAGTACAGATACTCTCAAAGATAGTTCAGCAGTTTCTTTAAAAACTAAACATACAATTACCATAAGACCCAGCAATTATCCTGTTGGGTATTTATGCCAGAGAAATTAAAATACACGTTCATATAACATCCTGCAAGCAAATGTTCATAGAAGCTTTACTTATAATGGCTAAAAAAATGGGAAACAACTCACACTGTCTTTCAATGGGTGAATCTGAAACAACCTGTAGTACCCTCACACCATGCAGTGGGTGGCAATGGACCTCGGAACCATGGACAAATGTTCCAAGCTGAATGAGTCTCCATGGAATTGCGCAGGGAAAAAAATTAATACCAAAATATTACACACTGCATAAGTCCATTTAACACTCTTCAAACAGGAAAATCAGAGAAATGAAGAACAAAGTAAGGGCTGTGAGGGCACAGGGCAGCCATGCTGACCCGCAGCCATGGGGGACATGGGAGGGCCTGAGGTTACAGAAGGGCAACGTAGGAAATCTATGCCAAAGGAACTGCTCTGTTTCTTCCCTTAGTGGTTGGTACATGGAACTGACCACGTGATGAAAATGAATAGCAATATACACGCTTGCAAGTAAAAATACATAAATGTGAACGCAGTGCATGGATTTTCAACATCATCCTGACTGTGAGGAGTTACTAGAATTCTGCATGATGTCACAAATGGGGAAAACTGGATAAAGAACACACAGGTTCTCCATTTTATTTTTTGCATCTGTACGTAAATCTAATATTGATTCAAAATAAAAAGGTTAATTTCAAAAAATAAAAGAAAAATACACAATACTATTATAAAAATTCAGTAAGTTATACTTATTAAATTTATAGGTACCTAGCAATTTCAATCTAAAATATCAGATTCCTAAAATTAAAATTACTCATAGTACTTAAATTTCTTAATTAAATCTCCCTACATTCCATATCACCATGGTTTATATAAATTATTAATAAAAATTAAACTTTTTCTTAATCAGATTATCTCCTTAATTTACCCTACCATCTTATGAAAAAGAACTTAGAGCTAGGTTGGAGACTATGAAATTCCAGGAAATTCCGAATGAATGGAGCCCAAAGTTACTAAAAGTATGTTAAATTAGCTTCAAGAATACATATATTATAAATATCACAGTATGATATAAATTATTACAAACTTATCAATATAATCAAATTTAGAATTCTACTTAAAACCTTACTATTAAGCTCCAAATTCATTCATAGTTTTTCTAAATTCCTTAATCTAAAACATTAATATAATCTTAATCTAACAATGTTATATTACAAATCAATACAATGTTAAATTATACTTAAGGAAATTTATGAAATTGAGAAAAGTTTGTTTTTATAAATAACTTAATATAAACTAAAAGCTCTATGGGGAGATTCACCTAATTAAGAAAAATTAAAAGTACCTCAGCAATTTAGCATGATCCTTGGCAATTTAGTGAGACCCTGTTTCAAAATGAAAATTTTAAAAAGGGCTGGAGATATAGCCCAGAAGTAGAATACCCCTAGGTTCAATCCCCAGTCAGTAATGCAAAAAGAAAAAAATCAAGTATTTTAGAAAAAATTTAATCCTATAAGTGAACTTTTATAAAGATTAAATTACAGTTGGGTGTGTTGGCTCACACTTGTAATCCCAGTACTTGGGAGGCTGAGACAGGAAGATTTCAGGTTCAAGGCCAGCCTCAGCAAGTTAGTGGGACTCTGTTTCAAAATAAAAACTAAAAAATAAGGCTAGAGGTGTAGCTCAGAGGTAAAATGTCCCTGGGGTCGATCCCCAGTAACACACACACACACACACACACACACACACACACACACGGATTAAATTACAACAAAATGTAATAAAAATCTAATACTTAAGTTGAATATATATTCTATATATTTAACTTAGGATATATGGTGAAATTGTATCAAAAACAAAAGGCAATCTCTTTTCACTTATTCCTTCATTCACAGCATTGAAAGCCGAATATAATATGTAGACACATAAAATGTAAATATGTCATTAAAATTAATCAACATCATTCTTACCATTCACGATTTCTGAGGCTTTCCTGTTTCCCTAAATAGCTTACTTAAAGATGTTGTCATTACCCATATGTAAGTAAGTACTCCCCTAAGAAGCACGAAATTCTCTCCCTGGGATTATTAAGGGAGCTGCAGCACTTCATGGTTGGAGCAGAACAAACTAGGACATGCTGAAAGAATGTTTCTCACAGTGTGGTTTTGTCACTGCCCACACACAGAATTTACGACTTAAGGAAAAAAAAAAAGTAGTGACACTTCAAACACTATAACATCTACTAACTAATCTCAAAAAATAAATCTCATATGCTATCATCATTTGACAAAAGGACAAATAGGAATGTAACAGTTCATTTAAAACTTCAACAGACTTTCTTAAGCATTAATAAATGCAACGGAATTTATTTATTATGCTATCATTCCCACCACAAAACATTTTGACACAGCCAGACTATTACAAATATGTATCTTTTTGAATATAGAAAGATTTCCAACCATTCAGTTTACTATTAATTTTTTTAATATAATCTATACTTTGAGGAAGATTTTTTATGTTCTTTACTAATAAGGCGAATAGAACATTTGGGGAAACATGGCTACTCATTTAATCTACATTTTATGGAATTTCTTATATGCATAATTTTCAAAGTTTATGTTCAACACCAAATCATTACAGAGAACTACTGAATCAATGATGTTTTCAATATTGACTCCAGCTGCAATCTACACAAAATTTCTTTTCCCTTATGAAAATTAGAAATTGGAATTATTTCTGTCCATTTCACCTATGTTTAGAAAAGAACTGGTTGGAATTTCCCACTTTCTTCCTCCTCACGGAGTGGGTGGTTAGTTAGTCCGGTCATCCCGCAGTATCTGAGGTGGACTGACAGCAGGATTCCCATCACATAGCCAAATCCAGGAATGCTCAAGGCCCTCGTATGAGATGATGCAGCATTTGCATAAAATGGGCGCCCTGCCTACGGTATGCTTTAAATCTCTAGAATACCTACAATACCTAATACGATGTAAATGCTGTATAAATAGTTGTCATACTGTATTACTCTGGAAATGACAAGAAAGAAGTCTACACACATTCAATAGATATAATTTTCTGAAAAATTTTGAACTACAATTGGTTAAAGCTGTAGATACGGAACCTGCAGATGCAAAGGGCTATGTGTTTTTTTCCTTTTCTTTTTTGGGGGGGTGGGGTGGGGTGTGTGTGTGTGTGTGTGTGTGTGTGTGTGTGTGTGTACGTGCGCACGGGCCCCCTCGAGTGTGTGTGTGTGTATGTGTATGTGTGTATGTTTTACTGGGAATTTAAACCAGGGCATTCTACCTCTGTCTGAGTTACATCTCAACCCTATTATATAATAAGGCCTCACTATGCTGCTGAGGGCCTCGCTAAGTTGCTGAGACTGCCCTCATACCCGGAATCCTCCTGTCTGAGCTTCCCAAGTATTGGTATTACAGGCATGTGCCTGTTTCTTTCCAACCTTGAAAGAAACTTAGAAGTCGGTTCTATTTTTCAGAAGGACTCTTTTATTTTCTTTTTGTGGTACTAGGAATTGAACCCAAAGATGTTCTACCTCTGAACCACAACATGAGCCCTATTATATTTTAAAACAGGGATTTGTGAAGTTGCTGAGGCTGGCCTTGAAC
>PVLC010027518.1:0-21796 GCA_004027655.1 Graphiurus murinus
AAAAAAAAAAAAAGAAACAGGGTCTCACTAAGTTGTGGAGTGCCTCACTAGGTAGCTGAGGCTGGCCTCGAACCCAGATCCTCCCGTCTCAGCCTCCCAAATGCTGGGATTACAAGCATACACCACCATGCCCGGCTACTTGCTTAGTTCTTGAGAAGATTCTTCTGAGATTTTTTGTGAGAGGGAAAATTCTTGGCCTATTTGTACCATCTTCCTTTAGTTCTTACTCTAATGCAAGAAACCTTTATTCTTTGAAACAGATCTTTTTTCTAAAAGGGAGGTCTTTTCTAGAATCAATGGTATTGGTACAAGATAGGAGTTGCAAGCTCAAACATCTGTAGAGCCTTAGCAGCCTGTGCTTATGGCTCCAGTTTGCTGTTTAAATACTCACATCATTCTCTGTTTAATTCTGGCTGCAATAGAGATACAAAGACGTTACTGTAAAAAAATAAAAATAAAAAATGTAGGTATGACGATAAATAGAACTGGATATTCACTCTCAGCATTGGGAAGCAGTCGAGAGTAGTGGGGATTGCAGTGAACTAAAAGGGCTGTTCTACCTCTCCTGGGGGCCCCATTTTGTTTTTCCAAAACAAGATGGGTTTTTATATGAAAAATTTCTTTAAAACTTTGGCTGAGTTTTTAACATCTATGTAGCTCAAGTAAAATTCACTTGGGGGTCAGACTGGTTTGCAAGTCATCAATTTGAAATCTCTGTTACGGGTTGGGATAGGTGGGCATATGGGATGGGCTGGTCTCAGGTGGTGTAGGACCCCTCAGGGAGCTGCGTGTGGAGGAGTCTGCTTACGTACATCCTTGCATATGGATAAGTAGTCCATGAGGAGGAAAGTAGAAAGCAAGTTAGAGAACATGTACACTTTTAGTCTACTTAGTAAATATTCTGTTTATGTGTGTGTAAAATAGAAATTTCGTAAATTCAAAAACCAAAAAGGTAACCACAAAGACTAGTAAAGGTAGTTGCCTCTTTTCACTCTGAACTATATTATGATGTGAGACTACAGTGTGCCAATAAAAGTATGTTAAATAAATAATAAAGACAACTATAAATCCCTTCCACTTAATCTTTATTTAAGGAGACAGTGTTAATTAGCCTCATCTATCTCATCTAATTGTCTAAAAAAAATGGGTATGAACTGGGCATGGTGGTGCACGCTTGTAACTCCAGTACTTGGGAGGCTGAAACAGAAGGATAGCAGATTCGTGGCCAGCCTCAGCAACTTAGTGAGTCCTTCTTCAACTTAGTGAGATCCTGTTTCAAAATAAAATAATAGAATAGGGCTGGGGGTGTAGCTCAGAGGTAGAATGCCCCTGGGTTTTCCACCCCCAGTACCACACACACACACACACACACACACGCGGGTATGAAATACTCATATATATATATATACACACACACACACACATATATATGTATGTATATATATATTCCTTTATTATACTAAGAAAAAAAGGAAAGAAAACACGTTGCCTCTGGGATGGACAGAGCTGAAGGCAGGAAAGAGAGCTGCTTTTTAATTTATATGCTTCTATAACAGGCACTATTTAAGCAACTTTTGAAAAGCAAAATGAAAAGAGTTGGAAGTATATTTGTTGTATGAGGAGTATATACCTCAGTGCTGAGAATATCGAGGAAGGAAGAAATCAGAGTGGCCTGGAGGGATCAGGAAGGACCACTTGGACAGGAAGGGGCCTGGAAGATTAGGAAGAATTCACTGGGAAAGAGGACAGCAGGAGCCAAAGCCCAGGAGTAGGAAAAACAGGGTGACTGGTGGACACTTGGATTTGGCAGGATTCAGGGCTATAGAGAAGTGGTAAGAGATCAGGAGGCTTTAGCTGTGAAGAGCCCTGGAGGGTGGGTGGGCAGGAGGCAATGGAACAGAGCTGTGTTCCAGCATGGATAATCTGGCAGCAAGGGCAACAGGACAAGGGAGTTTGGAGGCAGGGCCACAGGGTGACAGCTTCTCATGTGGGCCCTTCTGGCTCCGAGGTAGCTGTCACCGATCCCTTCTAGGGTGTTGCCTGCTGAATGAGGTTAATACCTAGGTACCTGACGAGTAGGCTCATAGTACTTCCTGTTCCTCTATTCCCCGGAGTGTGAGCCTTGGAAGCTTGCCAACCTCTGCTGGGGCCCAGTGTGGTTCCTCTACCTCTGGAGCCAGCATGACTCCCAGACATTCTGGAGAACCTGTAGAGCAAGTGGCCATTGACTGAAGTATAGGCACTAAGAATAAGAATAAGTCCCTGCTTTGGAGTTGGGCAGCTCTAGACTTGAATTTTGGTTATGTAGTCTCAGGAAGGTGCTTGACTACTTTGGATCTTGATTTTTTTTTCTCATAATTTGCCCTCTAGGGTTGTTATGCCTAGCAGGTTGATACCTAGCAGATGGGTGTGCTTTGCACTTCCATTACGGCACCTACTCCAGTGTGTAAGAGAGAGATTGTGCGTGAGGAGCGCACACCTACCTATCATATCAGTTTATCCCATTGGATTGTAAGCTCTTGTTTGGTGGGATGATTATGGTCTAATCACTGTTTTTCCTCAAAGCACTCAAAATGCTAAACACACAGAAGGACTAAATAAGGGTTGAATGAATGGGGTTTGTGCTCTTCAACCTAATCTGGTCTTTATAGCAATTGATTTGTGATTGATTAGGATGTACCTATAGGCCAGGGTATATCTTTCCTCTGGTTAAAGAAAGCTTTGTCAAAGCAAATGCCCTTTTTAGGATAATATGTCAGAATAGCTCGCAAGTCATCCAATCATTCTTCGTAGCAGATTGATATTTTGTGGGACTTGATATTTATATGATTTGGAAGGCCTTTAAAAATATGAAATTGCAGAAAGCATGTAAACACATTGGAAGGGCCCTTCTTGGGACTTTGGAGAGGCTCTAAAGCTTGCTCTTCATTAGTGTCACAGTAAATCATCTCTACATATAGAGATTTATAGAATATTTACTAGAGGCAGTATTAGGAGTTATGAAGGTTGTAGATTTCTAAAAGGAATAAATGGTGGTAATGAAAACGAGTTTTAGTAAAACTGTCATCCTAAGTAGACTCTGAACAAAATTCCTTGTATTCTTTTATTCATTCAGTAAGTAATATTTATTGAGCACCTACTGTGTGCTAAAGCACTATGCTAGGCACCAGAGATAGTTATGAAAACAGCAGTGCTTGCCTGATGGAGTTTATGTTCCAGTGGTCACCTGCATTGTGACTTGCAGACCTGCATTGGTTGCCATGAAAAAAGCAAGTATTGATCTGTGACTTTGGTGCCTTAGTTTCACTTTCTGATGCCTCTGCCCTTCTTTCCAGGCCTGTTTTTGTGAGAGTCAGATAACCAGTTAGTGCTGAAAGAGCCTTAGCCTCCCTGGCAATGATGAGAGAAGCATAGACTGTTGCCAATGGGGGTAGGTATGGTGGCTTGTAATGCTCACCCTCTCCCTGCCCCAACTGGTGTGAAATATTGATAAGAGAGGCATTGTTTCTCCACCAAAGATAGGCTCTGCTTTGGGGCTGATTTCAGCCCAGTGTACCTGAGCAAAACTGAATAATTTATTCTGACACCAGAGCTGAAAGTTGTGTTGTTTCTTCTGTTTTGATTCTAGAGGGGCAGCCGACCCCACTAATCCCTAAGAACAGACACACTGGGTCTTGTATACAGAAGTGCCTGCCTTGCTGTTTATGCCAGCCAGCACTCCCCTTGGCCGCAGCAGGGCAGTGACTCAGAGCTAGAACTATGTTTCTTCCTGGTTGCCAGATTTTGCGTAGGGGGTAGAAAGGAAGGAGAATGAATGAGCAGGAGCCAGTGGCTGCTGGCTTTGTAACACCTTGGGAGGCAGCTGCTTAAAACTAAATGGAAAGAGCAAGCTGACTGAGAGCCTCCCTCCCTGTCTGACCTGCACCTGTATATCCTGCCCTGGCTGGGAAAGACACAGTTTGGAACATGGAGCTCAAGGAGAGAGTAAGCCTGTCTGTTGCCTTTCCCAGGAAGAATGAGAGAGCAGGTTAGTCTTGTACTGGTTTCAGGGGGGTTCAGTTTGCAGTGATATATTCTCATTCTTGAAGCTAAGTCATACCTGAAAGAAGGGGAGTTTTTGTTGAGAAATAAAAAACAGTACAATTTGATTGGGAGTAAATAAGATGAAATTATCATTAATGGCACCTCTTTGATGTTATACAAAGAATATTCTGTTGGCCAGTCCTTACTACACCTGGTTCAGGCTTCTTATTTGACAGGCAAGGAGCCTGACTTATTTAAGAGCTAAACAGAAGCATAAAACTGGAAGTTCTGAGGTTGAAGATATTTTCCCTGAAGTTTTAAAACTTCTGTAGTCTGTGTGTCCCTGGCTCAGCCTTGTCTGCTGGGAAGGCGATTTCTCTAGGGCTGCACTTTCTGAACCAAGGTGCTTGACCCTGTGAGGGACAGAGGTGTGGCTGAAGGAAGGCGCCTGTTGATCCTCTACCACTTTGCCTGGTAGGAGAGTTCTTTAAATAGAAATTAAAGAGGAGGCTGGGTGTTGTGCCTTAACTCAGAGGGAAGAATGTATATTCTTGAGCCTCTGTCCTGTCGCAGGCTAGTTAATGCTGAAGTTTGCAATATGGAGAAAGGCAAAGCAACTGAGTGCAGTTTTAGCTAGCAAAAGAAAACTAGATGGCATCAAAGGTTGAAGTATCTCCTGTGTGCCTGACACATTATCGTTACTTTTCAAAACAACCATGCGGGGTTGGCGTTATCTCTGTTTTTTTACAGATAAACTCAGCAAAGTCACTAACTCGCTCAAGGTCATGCACTGCCAATATGTGGCAGTGCTGGGATTTGAACTGCCATCTGTACAACTCTGATCTGCCTGGGCTTCATGCAGGCCTCAGGTGGCCTTTCCAGATGGGAAGTCCAACTCTCTAAATTTACAGATGAGGAAACCGGGGCCCAGAAATGTTGAGTGAGGTTCAGGCCATAGATCTGATGAGTTGTAATAAAGTTGATATTCGACTCTTATTACATTGCTTCTCTGCCAATTTCTTTGCTGTTAAATTTTTAATTTTTTTTATCAGTACATTGTAATTATACATCATAGTGAGGTTGAGAGGGCAGAAACATATATTGCGTCTCTGCCAACTTCTTTAAAAAAAAATAAAGCTAGGGGAACAGCTCTCTGGGTTTGATTTTCTCATTCTATGAGGAATTTGACTTCAATCTTTTCATAAATATTGAGATCTTGCAAAGCCAAAATTAAAACTCCCTGTTCACCAAGAGACAGTCCTAAAGTACAGGGCTCCATGTGGGGACCTCAGGAAAGGTGCTCAGTTTGGGTTACTGGGTCAGAAGAAGCACTCAGAGTTGGCCACTGAGTGGAGATGAAAACCTCTGGAGAACCCATGAAACAGAGCTTTTCAAATCATGCTGCAACACTTGAGTCTTTAAATCTGCGCTTTGGAAAGGACAGACCTCCCCTTTTTGCAAGGTGCTCAGTTCATTTTATGAGTCTCTCTGTGCCAGGCTCTGCCCTTTTGGCACCTTTGGGCAAGGAGGGCAGTTACTGACTCATCAGTGACAGTCCTGGGGCTTAACTGGATTTCCATGTCGCTGCCTAGTTTGATGTAGGGTATAAGCCAGATCTGGATGGCATGGAAGTGGGTGGGCCCCACCTTGATCAGCTCCATGCTCCCCTATAGAATAGGATCCCTCATTAGGGCCTGGGGCTTAGCAAACAAGCTGGGTTCTCCATAACCTCTCCCTGAAGGCGACCTGTGCCTGTGCCCAGGCCCTTAAGGTGCAGAAGTTCAGATGCCTGCTGCATGGATGTTGCTCTGACTGCCCCCTGCACTCCAGGGGCAGGTAAGGAAGAGGGGAGCAAGACAAATATGTGAAGTCAGTAGAGAGCAGTACAAGAGTGTATAATCAGTCATCAAATTGTAGGCTTCGCACCAAACACTCTCCAGTTCACAAAAGGGAGATAGAGGTGATGTTTGTATTATCCTCCTGTATGTTTTTAATCATGCAGTAATTTCCTCTCAGGTGTTTGCATTGCATTCTTTGATTTTCTCTGTTGAGCTATTAACTTTCTTTGGCAGGGTGAGGGGGAGTTGCAGGGGAGGGCTAATTTCTCTAAATTATATTGTAACAGAGTTCAGGGAAGCCAAGGATGAAGTGTTACTGGCTTGTTGGTGTCTCACTCTTCCTTCCCCTGGCACTAAGAGGGGAAGCCAACTGCGTCCTCATGACTGATTGGGTCCATCTCTTTGTTACCTGGGTTTGGATTTCTGTAGAGCTAGCTCATGTGGAGGCATTGCCTCATTTTAAGGTAAGAGTCTCTGTAGTCTTTTCTCATTTCATTCATTCTGCAGTCATTTGGGCTACCTCCTGTGTTCCAGGTGCTGTTACAGCTGATACAGTAGTGAAAAGACAGCAAGGTCCTTGCTCATATGGAATTCACATTCTAGTCAGAACAATAGCAATCACACGTACATAGGTGAGAGAAATAGCAGCTAGTAATAACTAAAGTGGGGCGATGTGATAGGAAGTGATTGCTGGGAAGGGCACTGTGCTGGTGATAATTCTGCTGGGGTTTGAATGATGACAAGGAACCAGTTATGAGAGAATAGGGAAAGAACATGTGGGTTGAGAGGACAGCCAATATAAAGGGTATTAAGTAGGAAAGAGCTTGGTGCTTAAGAAACAGAAAGGAGGCCACTGTGGCTGGGGGGGATGGGTAAGGGGAAGATGTTACTCGATGATGCTGGAACCAGGAGGCAGGGTCAAGTTGGCTAGGGTTTTGTAAGCCAAGGTGAGGCACTTACTTTCACTCTGTGTGTGAGGTGGTGCTGTTGCAGGGCTTAATGAAGGAGAATGACATGGTTTAACTTATATTTAAGAGATCCATCAGGCTTCCAGTGCAGGTGCAGAAGGTGAGGTGGAAGCAGAAGGAGGAGTTAGGAGCCATTGCAGTGTCTAATCAAGGGACCAGGTGGGTGCTAGCTGTAGAGATGGAGAAAACTGGATGCATGCAAAGTATGTTTTGTCAGTAGAGGCAATAGGACGTGCATAAGTATTATAGGTGGAGATTAAGTTTGTAAAGAAAGGAACAGAGGATGACTCCAAGGTTTTTGGGTAGTGCTACTGTTACTGGAAATGGGGGTGCCTGGAGAAGCATTGGGTTTGTGGAGGAGGAGCATTCTATTTTTGTCCTGTTAAAATTTAGGTGCCTGTTTAGTCATTGCCATAGTTAAGGCACAGCCAGGTTCAACAAACGCTGAGTACCTTCTGTATGCCAAATGTTATACAAGACTCTTTCATATGTGCTCCCTTATTTTAACCTGCCAACAACCTCTTGAAGGAACATTTGCCTCCTTATTTGCCAGTGGAAGAACTGAGGCTCAGAGAGGCAGGTTGGCTTGCTCCGGTTTGAACCTGTATCTTCTGGCCCCAGAGTTCTGGGCTGACTTGTTGCTCATGGGAGATGTTGAAGGAGGGCAGTTAGTGCTGAGTTGATAAGCTTCCAGTTGGTGAGAGCATGGGGACCATAGGTTACCTCAGCAGGGCCTGATTCCCATGCTTCTGGAAGAGAGGCCTATCAGAGGAATGCCCATATGTAGCCAGCTATTATAAATCTTACATTTTCAAAATAGTGCGAACTTGAAAGACCAGTTCAGTGTTTCTCCGCCTCCTTAGAAGCATCACATTAATGGTGACACTTTGCACCAAACAAGTGATTTTTATAAAAGTGTTAAAGTAAATTAAGCCAGGAGTAACTTAAGAAATGTTGAGGCAGCATGGAAATGCTTTCTCAATTCTTGATTGCTACTTATTTATTGAGGGGCCCAAATGAGTTGAAGAAGTAGAGGAAGTAATTTCTTTTGTTCTTGGAGTTTCAGTTTCTTAGAGTTTCAATTTAGGTTTTGACCTCACTAGGAGAATTATTAGGTTACCCAGAATCCTCAGTTTTCTTGAGACACTGAAATATAAAACAAAGATAGTAAGTGCCTTAACATGCCTAGAGGCAATGCCAAAAGTGGCTTGAGCCTGTAGGGGGATTCTTTTACAGTGTTCTGGGAGCCTCACTGAGGAGCCAGAAGGTTCAGGGGGCAAGTTCTGCTGAGCATACCAATGAGAAGATCCTTGATAGAGTCCCTCTTCAGACTTTGAGACCAGATACCTTTATTACATTTTAAAAACACTCTTATTGGTGCCTTTTCTTACATTTTTAAGCTGTTTCTTTTCTTTTATAGCCTGAGCTAGATAAGAGCTGGTGCCAACAGAGTAGATTTGTCACACTCTTAGCAAACCAATATCACCACTGTCAGAACACCAGACTTATCAAAGTGCTCTGTCCTCCACCAGTGAACATCATTCATATAACTCAGAACTTCTTGCTATGATAAAAAGACAAAAGAAAATTGCCATACTAAGTAATTGGAACCTTTATGTTTAACCAAGCAGAGTCACTGTTCACATTAGAGTCAAATCTATATGAAGAGAAACTTAATCTTGCAAAACCATTGCAAGAAACTATAGGACCTATTTACATTTTGACTAGCCTGTCTGTGGTTGTAGTCAAGCTCTTCTTTTGAGCTCAAATTTGTTTCCAGTTCTCCCTTGTCCTCCCTTTATTCTGCTATCAAGTCTCTTGTGTTTGCTGCCAGACTTCTGAAGGGCCTAACCCAGTTCTTCTCAGCTCTGGACTTGTGAAGGCATGCTTATTTACCGGAGTGTTTACCCATGGTCCGCCTTCCTGCGGATCATCCTTCCCTGCCACCTTCCATCTGAGCTCCCTGGTGCACATCCAGGTGGAATCAGCTGCCACTCTTCTCTGAGGGGCTGCTTCTGCGAGGAAAAGCAGGATTTGAAAATAAAGGATGGATTGTGTTATATCTCATTTGCCAAGTTGCTCTCTCAGTAGCCTGGAGAGAAACAGAAGCTCCTGTGTCAAGAAGAAAGAGTTTCTATGCTTCCTTGAAACCAGCCACCTGGCTCCCATCCGGGCCATCTCTGTCTGACCAAGGAGCAAGGTGGCAATTCAGGTTTAAGAACAGGTATTTCATGGGATGTGTCTGTGCCTGCTAAATGCTTCCTGAGACAGGGCGATAGGACGTGAGACTCTGTGGGTTTTAGAATCAGGACATGGAGCAGACTAGGAACATGGGGGATGAGGGGTCAAGAAAAGCAAGTAAAGTCAGAGGATTTGCAATCTCCAAATGAGTTTAACGGGAATCCTTCCTTTGGTGAGCGTGAGCCTAGAGGAGTGGAAAGGGTTCAGATGGGGGTAGTAGGGAGGGAATTCAGGGGCAGAATGTGGCTCTGGGCAAATTGTCTACCCCTGTGGGCCTCAGTTTCCTTACCTGTGGCCTGCCCTGCCAAGTATTTGGGAAGATTGGCTGGAATATCCCAGGGACCTAACTCATGTCTTTTTTCTCAAAAAGTACAGAATCAGAAGCTCTGCCATTAGGAAGTTGGGTGCATTTGATCAAAATTGATCACATTTTAAGATTTCAGTATTCAGGAAGTATTATTCTGGTTCATCTCTTTTCTCAATTTATGACTTCCCTTCCTCCCTCCCTCCCTCCCTTCTTTCCTTCCTTCTAATTTAGTGTTATAATAACATCCCATAACCTTAAGCCTCATTTTCCTTATGTGTATCATGGGATTAAAAATGTCTGCCCTGCCTATCTCAGTGAATAGTTGTCAGGATCCAATAAGATGATGAATATGAACATGCTGAAAGCTTTGGCAGGCGATGGTAGTGATGGTGCTGTGGCCAAGGACCTCTTAGCACAGAGGGTAGCATCCATATTAGGGAAGAAAGTTTGTGGAGCTGCCTCTAGATCTGGTCAAATGGCAACTATTTTTTTTTCTCGGTCAGCTTTTAAAAATGATCTTCCTTCTAATGCTAGAATGCAGAATTCAAGTTGGTACTTACACATTGCAGCTCAGGATTCACTTACCCCAGGCTGATCTATTATTTAAGTTGTTTCAAGTTGGAGATGGGGGGTCCAGGAATTGCTGTTATGGTTGTGCAGTATGTATAAAAAGGTGATTGCTGGCTACTCCAGGCACATAGAAGATTTGTTCCGTGCCCTCACCTGTAAGAGACCCACCAACTGATCCTGTGGTAGAGCCTAAGGCTTGTTGGGGCTACTGAGTGCCACACAAGTGTTGTCACTCAGATCTTTGGCACTGAGCACAAGAGGAAAAAAGATAGGGAGAAGGAGTAGTGGTGAGGGGTGCTCTTTTTCGGATGCCTTGTTTTTAGGGCTTTCTGATCATATGAAGATTTCTAAGAGAAGGAAACAGCTAGTTATCATGCAAAAAACACAGAGTTTAAAAATAGAGGACCTGCATTCATATCCCAGTCTTATCACTTTGTGTGTATGTGTGTGTGGGTTTGTGTTACTAGAGATTGAACTCAGGGGTTTGCACACGATAGTTAAGTGCTCTACCACTAAGTTACATCTGCAGCCCAACAAAGTTACCTTGAGCAAGTTACTTAACTTCTCTGAGCCTAGTTTCTGCATTCATAAAATGGGGTTGATAGTGTTAATGGCTGAGATGTGTAAGAAAATGCCTTATAGACTGTAAAGTCCCTTAGAGGTAATAGTGGATAATGGTGTTATTGCTTTATTATTGTTCCTTTTATGTGAAGGGCATGGGTTTTATTTATTTATTTATTTTTTCTCTCTATGTGGAAATGTTGCAGGCTCAGAATAAATTTGCATTTTCAAGTTCCCTGGTGAGTGGAGATGACTCTCTGGACAAAGCTGGGTTCAAATAAAGCCCAGTCCTTGAACTTGATGCAGGGATTTCTACAACAGGTGTTAAAGGGGGAAAGGGAGCTGCTTCTCATCCTTATCTTAGATGCTTACACTTGAACCCTGCTTTTCTGAAAGGGAAGACCAGGCTGCTGCTTACCAGATGAGATCATAGGATTCCACAGGCTTGCCTGGGAGCAGGAGCCAGGAATTGAGAGGCCGGCTGTGGTTGGGATGGGCGAGGGTGCGGTAGGGGTAGTACACAGGGCTCTGTTTGCTTCACAAGTTGGCCTATGAGGGTCCAGGCTGCTCTAATCCTCAGTGCTCAGCTTACTCTAGACACCAGGGAAGAGTAAGGAAAACTTTGTGGGCCTTGAGAATTTTTATTTTTTAATTTTTATGCTATGCTGATTTAGACATATTGACTCAGTACCCAATTTGGAGATAGGGCTCATATCTTAGCATTACCAAACTGAAATGATACATCAACTCTGACAGTGAAAAAATTTTAGTCATCTGATTAAGAACTTTAAAAAATAGCCATACCTAGCTGGGCGTGGTGTCACAGTTCCTATAATTCCTGTACTTGGGAGGCTAAGAAGGGAAGATCGAAGGTTCAAGGACAGCTTCAGCAAGTATGGGACTCTCATCAACCTATCAAGACCCTGTTTCAAAATAAAAATAAAGTAGGCTGGAGGTGTAGTTCAGAGATAAAATGCCTCTGGGGTTTGATCCCTAGTGACACACACTCTCAAATGGCCATGCCCTTTGATCCAATAATTTTACCCCTGGGACTTTAAGGAATTTGTGTATGTGTGTGTGGTATTGGGGATTGAACCCAGGGACATTCTACCTCTGAGCTATACCCTCAGTCCTATTTTTTATTCTTTATTTTGAAACAGGGTCTCACTAAGTTGTGGAGGACTTCACTAAATAGCTGAGACTGGCCGAGAACCCCAATCCTCCGGTCTCAGCCTCCCAAGTACTGGGATTACAAAGGTGCACCACCATACCCAGCTAGGAAATACTTGTTTTTGAGGAAATATTTGTTTTTGAGGAAGTATTTGTTTTTAAGGAAATATTTTCGAATTGTAGAAAAAGCCTATGCTTAAAGGTGTATTGATTATAATAGTTGGGTGGAGAGTACTAAAATATCCAGCAGTAGAACACTATAAATCTAAAATGTAAGCATAATAGAAGAGGGACTTTTTTCCCCCTCTGTATCTTTAGCACCTATAGCAGAGCTGGCCGCAGAGGTGCCCAATGACATTTTTTAAACAGATTTATGAGAAAAAATATATATCCATATAGTAAGATTATTATTCAGCCATTTCAAATGAAGTTTATTAAAATAAGTAGGATATTCTCTACTTTAATAAGATGTCTTTTATATATAGGAAAATCACTGTGTGTGTGTGTGTGTGTGTGCGTGTATGTGTGTTTATTGGGGATTGAACCCAGAGGCAATTCTACCTCTGAGGTATACCCCTAGCCTATTTATTTATTTATTTGAAATGGGATCTCACTAGGTTGCTGAGAGTCTCACTAAGTTGCTGAAGCTGGTCTTGAACCTGCAATCCTCCTGTCTCAGCCTCCCAAGTACTGGGATTACAGGCATAGGCCACCATGTTTGGCTACTTTTTTTTTTTTTTTAATAGAAGAGGGGAAAAACCCAGGTAGAAGATACCCAAGTAGATCTCCAGATGGGTGACTTTTTCCTTTCCATATTTAATACATTTTGAAAATGACTGAGATTGGAAAAAATATTTTCAATATTTTTTTAAAAGGGTTATTTTAGTGTTTTTGTGGAACAAACCAGCAGCCTCTATAGCCAGCTCCTCTGTCTTTTGAAAGAACCAGGCAGCCTTTGTCGACACACAAAACACCTACACACTTTGGTTGTGTCTGTCAGTTTGGCATGGAAGCTGATCTCTCCTCACTTCAAAAGGACGATAGAAACTCCAGTGTTGAAATCGCGCAGGTCATTGCTGCAGAGACATGCCCATACCTTTATTATCCCGTCATTGAACTGAAGACATTTTGTAGTAGGGAGAAGAATTTTAAGAAGATAGAATTGGATGGGTGGGTGGCTAATTCTTAGAATTCTTTCTCTGGTTCATGGTTTCTTTTTTTCTTCCTTCTTTCCTTCATTCCTTTCTTTTCTTTCTTTTTGCGGTACTGGGGGTTGAACCCAGGGGCATTCTACCTATAAGCTATATTTTTGTTTTGAAATAGGATCTCACTAGGTTGCTGAGAATCTCACCACATTGTGAGGGCTATCCTCGAACTTTGCAATCCTTCTGTGTCAGCCTCCCAAGTACTAGTATTATAGGCACGTACCACCATGCCTGGCTGTAATTGGGTTCTGACAGATAAACTGCATCTCAAAAGAAAGGTCCACTTTTCTCACTCTGTGAAGAATCTTTGATGACCAGGGGTCCCCGGATGTTACTAACTGATTGTACTGGCAATGTTTTACACTCACAATTCTCATTCATCATCTCTCTGTCTCTCTAGTCATAACCAGCACACCACAGCATTCAGGCATCCTGTGACTGGCCAGTTTTCTCCAGAAAATTGTGAATTCATTCTTCAAGAAGAGTAAGTATTTTTATGTATTCTTATCCAGGCAGAGTTTGAGAGCTTGAAGGTATTTCCTCAAAACAAAGCTTGTTGGACTGTTTTCTCTGACAGATACAGGGGTCTGGAGTGAATTGACTGATTCCAAGTGAAATTCGAGAAGAATTTCACTTTTCAATCATTAGACTTCCCTCCATGGGAAGATGTGGAAGAAGAGAGATGATATAGGGATATGCTGTAGTGGGTAAGGTCAGAGCCTCTTACAAGTCTTCTTTCCCCTGAAGATCAGAATAGCCATGCTCTGATAAGACCACTCATCTGGTATGAAAATACTTTAGTAGAGCCTCAGACTGAGCAAAGCTGGCCTCTTAGGTACGCGTCAAGAAAGTCCAAAGCTGGGGTCTAGGAGAGGGGAAGCTGATGACACCCACCATCCCTGAACATTTTGAATCCTTTCTGCTCTTTTCCTAACATGGGAGCTCTCCTGCTCTGCAGCTTAGTTTCAGCCAGGCCTCTGGGGTGCTCAGAGGCAGGTTCCACCACCAGGCTTCTCTACTTAAACATGTGTGCACAGCCCCAGCAGGACGGATTTTTTTTCTTAAAAACAAAGAGGAGAAGTGTTCATAAGTGGCTCTGCTCCCTTCTGTGCATCTGAGACAGTTGTCCAGAGAAAACATTTCTGTTTGAGAAGCAAAGGGATATTAGCTTTAAGTTTTCTTTTCTTTAAATCATTTTTTCTCTGCTCAGTCACTAAGACCAAAATAAATAAATTACTAAATAATGATCTTCATTTTTTTTAAGCATTTCACTCCCTCAGTACTTGCCCTTTTTGCCACCTACCCCTTGAGATAAGCAGGTACCCCCATGAAATCCAGAAAATGACCTCAAAAAGAAGGGGCATCTTTTCAATGGAAGCTACATGGAATTGAAGTTGATTTCAGAGATATTTTGTTAGGAGAAAAAGGCCACTGTCTCAGAAGGGGTCAGGGGATAGTCTTCTATCAAGAGATAGTCTTTTTTGTTTGTTTGTTTTTTGCAGTACTAGGATTGAACCCAGGGGCATTCTACCTCTGAGCTACACCCCCAGCCCTATTTTTTATTCTTTGTTATGAAACAAGGTCTCACTAAGTTGCAGAGGACCTCACTAAGTAGCTGAGGCTGGCAGCAAACCTGCGATCTTCCTGTCTTAGCCTCCCAAGTACTGGGATTACAAGCATGCACCACCATGCCCGGCTTGAGAGATATTCTTCTAATAAGAATAAGGAAATGTATGTGACAAGGTGTTTAGTGCTAGAAGCCTGCACATCTCTAGCAGGCCTTATTGGAATTAGTAACTAACTATACTACCGGTTCTGATGGATTCTCCATCCAGACCTTATAACAATGAGTGCCTATGTCTCAAAGTGTCCCAGGTGTTTTTGACCTTCAGAATTCTATAAACAAATTAATTCTGAGATGGAATTTGTGGAATTTGTTTTTCTATCTTTACATAGCAGTTCTTTCTCAATCTAGGAGATAAGACAATCTTTACTTTCTACTCTCTCTTAATCATGGGTTAAGTATCCCTTATCTGAATTGCTTGGGACCAGAAGGGATTCAGACTTCAGATTTTTCCAGATCTTAGAATATTTGCACTTTTTAAAAAAAATCAATTGAGCATTACCAATCCAAAAATCTGAAATCTTAAAAACTTTTTGAGTGCCAGTAAAATGTTCAAAATGTTTTGGATTTGGAAGTATTTCAGGTAAGGGATGTTCAATCTGCAGTATTAAAGTCAGACCCCCAAACCGAGTTTGGCAGTCACATCCAATGGACCACTAGCACCAAGACAATTTAGCAACCCTCTGAAGAGGGTTGTACTTGACCTAAGAAGATCCCACACAAAGGCATAGATCTTGAAGCCCAGCTAACCAGGGATAACATCCTGGCCCTCTACTTCTAGCAATGTGGCTTTGGGCAAGTGACTTTCCATTTTTTAAAATTAATTTTATTGATGCATTGCAATTATACATCATGGTGATAGGTTCATGCATGCACACATTGCAAGTGATTTTACTTCTTTCACTCAACGTATCAGCATCTTAAATCTTAAAATGGCAACAATGGTCTACCTCCAAGTTATTGTATTAAATGAGGTATACATGCAAAGCCTCCAGTGTGGAGTAAACATGCAAGTAATGTCAGTATTATCACAAGTATAGACTTCTATCTCTTCAAGTTCTATAGAATAATTATTGTAAGCTGAAAATACTACAGATGTGAAATGGTTTGAATTTGCCTCAAAATAATCCAGGGATGAGGGGGTAAGGAATCAATGAAACAAAATTATGAGTACATTGGACTTATTACTGTCTCTATCTTTGCATCTTTTAAAAACTTGCAACAGGCAGTGTTCCTTAGGCATTGAAAGAAAAAGAGGATTCCTAAAAACTGATGTGTTGATTCCTGCACTTATTCATATACTTCATTGTGTCCAGCTGTGCTGAGCTCTGCAGCAAGACAAATGTGGTCCTGTGAGTGAGAAGCTTACTGTGGAGTAGGGAAGATAGATAATGTAATGAAGTCACAAATGTAATAGATGTTTGTGATAGAGGAAGCATAGAGATCTGTGGGAGTCAATCAAAGGAGTCTCTAACTTAGCTTAGGGACCATGGAAGCCTCCTCACCCTAGTCCAGGGAAGGGCTATGGTTTAGGCTGAGACCTGTTCAGTCTAGGTGAACAACTTGGGCAAAGACCTAAGGGGAAGAAAGTAGAGCATGGAGGGTCTGCACCAGTGGAGCTAGAGTGGAAAATGAAGAGTGCTGGGTAGATTCTGGAGGTACTTGGAAGGGGAAATTGATAGGACTTGGTGACTGAGTGGCCTTCAGCTGAGGGAAGGGGGAATGTTTAGATATGGACAGATGAGTGTGCAAATGTATCCATGTGTGGGTCATGCACAGCTCTGGGAAGTGTGACCAGCCTTCAGGGGGTGGGTGTTGAACAGAGGGCAAGAAGACTGATTTGTGGTGGAGAGGATGTGGTGATAACTGGAATGGAAGGTTGCAGCCAGTTATCTGAATAATTTCTTCCTAAAATACACCCAGATTTACCTCCTGGGGAAACATTGGAGGGAAAGGAGTGATTTCTCCCTTGCAGAAACTATTTAAAAATGTGCAGATAAGTGAAATTCCTACCTTGTTCCCTTAGACCTTAATTTTGTTGCATAAAGTGTTATGAGGTGAGGAAAAGGGCTGGGGTGACCATTGGGGTCCTTAAGCATCAACTCTCAGACTATTGTCTTGGGTGGAAAAATGAAAATGGGCTGTTTTCTTTTCCTTCCCTAAAGAGTGTCTGTTAAGTACAAACCTGGGAGAGTTATAACCACATAGAGCCTCACCCTCTGTTTCTTAGAACTGATCGTTCTGGAGCAGTGGTTTTCAAAGTGTGGTCCCTGAACCAGTGCTGCTCAGACCTGCTGAATTTGAGACTCAGGAGGCAGGACTCAGTAATCTGTGTTTTAACAAGTTTTCTAGGAGATTCTGGCACAGGCAAAAGCGACAGAACCACTGATCTAGACAACTCGCTAAACTTCTCATCCCTCCTAAGTTATTCCCAGGTTCTTTTGTTCATCCATGAGTGTGTCTAGGTATCCAACATTCTCTGGGCTGTGGTGATAATCTTAGGTAGGTTTTAGTCAAATAATCTTGGGTTCCTTTTTCTATGGGAAGAAAAACTTTTTATTTATTTATTTTTATAAATCCCATCTCCATGGTGACTTCTCTTAGGATGTTATTGGTGTGAGCAGATGCATCTCACTTGCTGTCAGCAGGTAGGATTCAACTAAGCTGTTTGGAGTAACCACCCACAAAGCATGTTCACCTCACTGATCAGAGGTGTAGATCTGAAATATAATGTGAAAGTTATGATCTGATGGGCCCAGAGGATGTGAGTTCCTGTATCAGTGACACAGAATCAGCCAGAATAGGCTAGGGTTTGCTGTGGTAACAACAGTAAACAAAATCTGAGTGATTTTAAACAAGAAAGGTTTGTTTCTTACTTTTGCTTCGTGTCCATCAAAAGCCCCTTGATGGCTTTGCTCTGTCGTTTTTACTGAGTGCAGCTTCATTTCTATGCTCTCACAACCACAAGAGGCAAGATGAGTTGTGCATTAGCTCTTCATTTCACATTTCACGGGCTAACGCAAGTCTCAGGACCACTTCTAACATCAAGGAGAGCAGGGGAGTACCTACTTACCATGTACCTGGGAAGAGAATCATTTTAACTGGATAGCATTAATGATTACCCTTAGAAGCCCATGGTTTAGACTGATTAAGGGAAGCAGGACCTTTTGAGTTTGTCACTAATGATCTGTTGTTTGCTGCATGACTAGAGCGCACTTTTTCTATTATAGTACTTAGTTCTTCTTTACACTACTTTAGTTCCTGAGGGAGGTGGGCATCAGTTCATATATCCCATATCCTTGCACAGAGTGGCAAAGTCAGTTTTTTTTTTTGTTTTTGTTTGTTTGTGTGTGTGTGTGTGTGTGTGTGTGTGTGTGTGTGTGGTGTGTGTGTAGTACTGGGGATTGAACCCAGGGGCATTCTATCTCCGAGCTACACCCCCAGTCCTCTTTTTTATTTTTATTTTTTGAAACAGGGTTTTGCTAGGTTGATGAGAGTCTCACTACTTGCTGAGCCTTTCCTTGAACCTGCAATCCTCCTGTCTGAGCCTCTCAAGTACTGGGATTACAGGTGTGTGCCACCACGCCCAGCTCAAAGTGAAGATTTGAATTCAAGAAGTCTGCCCTAGATGTTGTGCCTCTAACCACTGTGCTGTATTGTCTCTTGTTCCAGTGGTCTTCAGGGAACAATCCTTGCTGGCCATATTAAGATGACATGTCAGCTGAGTATGCTGCTGCTGCATAGAGATCTTAATTATAATTGTAACTAAGGTAGTGAAATTTGATCTGTAGTAACTTCATGTTTGCTTGATAGATCCCAAGCCTCCTTAGTGGTCTCTTCTTCAGAGAACAATCTCAATCATTTTATTATAGGACCTCATTTCCAGTGGTTGAATCATTTGTGCTCCTCTTCTTAAGCCTCTTTTCTGATTCTCAGTGACCTTCTCAAATTGTTAGCTTGAAGGTAGGCCCTTTCTTGTTAAAAGGGTCACACATGGGGCTCCTATAGCAGTCATCACAGTACATCTGAGGCTGTGGTATCAGTGTTGGGTGCCGCTTCACAGGAGCAATTTCTCCTTGGCACTGGGCTGCCCAGGGAGCTGCTGACAAACACCTCTACAGCTCTTGGGAAGAGGAGAGAAGCATTCCTGAGCCGTGACGTCGGCAGCTGACTGACAGCAGGCTGTGTTCACTGATCCCCAGGCTCTGTCAAGCATTGCATGCTGAGGTGGGGCCTAGAGCTGAGAGAGACCATATGCTTGCTTTGGGAGTTCAGAAGCCCACTGTTGTGCTGAATGGTCAGCTGTAAGGCATGCAGGATCGCCCTGGAGGTGCCAACCCAGGGAGTGAGTACTGAGTTGGCTTGTCCCTCAGCTTTCTCATTGGATTATTTGGAAAGAGACACGTTGAATTGCCTGTATGTTGTGAGTGGTGTTTGGAGGATAACACTTAAAAAGATACAATCTTGTTGAAGGTAAGAGTTATCTTCCTTATCTTCGACCTCTTTCTTTGCTAAAAGGGATCGTTTTACAAGTTGCACCGGCAAGACTCTCCTAAGGCTTGTGCAGATTCTGGGCCTGGGGGTTGGGGGGAATCTCCTGCTCTTCCTGTAGCTACAAGTTGGTAAAAGCTGGCAGTGAGAGATTACCAGTGAGTGAGCATGGGAGTGCTGAGCTTCCAAAGGAGTCCATTCTCCTGCTCATCTGCTAAGCTCTGGGCCATGAGGTTGAGGTGTTGCCATCTGGGGCTGAGAGAGCCAGTACCTTGTCTGTAGATGCTGGCAATCTTGAGCTAGCTTTGCCTGTTGCATTTGGTTGCCATGGCAGCAGAAAAAATGGGGAGAAATGGAAACACCTGGTAAGGAAATGCAGAAACTTGACTGTTCAGTTCCTCTCCCTGGATTCAGAGACGGCATTTGTGACAGTCACAGGTAGGGGCAGAGGTTGTGACGGGGCTCATAGTTCATTCCAGTGTCGGCTTTGATGTGGCTGCTCTGAGGGCATTGGCAATGCGGCTGTAGTCACTGCCATCCGGCAACCTCATTTTCAGCTCTGGCTCTGCTGGGTGAAAATGCTGCAGTGGTGGCTTTGCTGTGTGTGACAGGGAAGCTGTCTCTTGGAAACAGTAATTTTGTCTCATCTTACGACTTCTCATCCTCTTCTTTTACATCGCCCTACTCTGGGAAATGCTCATTAGAAAATGCCATCGTCTATTGAGAAAAGTGGCTGCTTGGTAGACCAGGAGGAGCAGGTAGGATGGACGAGGGATTGCCAAAGGCACAGTTTAGAACTGGAGCATCTCTGAGACAGAGCAGAGGTGGAGGGAGCATTAGAGGTCCAGGCCAGTTCTCGTCCCGCACAGAGAAAGACAGGGAGCGTGGACAGTGGAAAAGCCTGGCCCGGGGTCAGAGTGCGGGGACTTATGACAGTGCTCTGAATTGAGGCGGGGGCAAGCCTGCCTGTGTGACTTTCATGCCCGAGAAGCATTCTGGGTTCTCTTTGGCTGTTTCCAGCTCTTGGTTGGGATGTGGGAAATGGGGCCTGTGTTGAAGAGGAGTTGAGGGGGAAGGGGAAGGAACACAGTAAGCCATAGTTGAGTAATGAGGCCACAGTTGCTGAATGAAAACCCGTGTCAGACAGCCTCCTCCAGGGTGCTGGGAGTTTACAGTGAGCGTTGGCGGTCTGTCTGTGTCTCTTTTTCTGGGAAGAGGGGGTGTGGAAGTATTCCTGCCTGTTTGGGACAAGAACTTTCTTTTTTTCCCCGTGATTTTCATTGTGCATTGCTTTCCCCAAACCCCTTAGTTGGTGGGTGTGAGCTCCTTAAGCAGTGTGTTGGTTGTTTGTGAGTGTGCCCTCTTCTCATCCTCCTCCTCTCATGTCGGTAAGTGTAGCTGAGACCTCTGTGTGTAGAATCCTTGAGGAGAGAGCATAAATTTGGGGGCTCATTGTTGCAGGAATTAATGGTATACAGGTGTTTTTTAATGATGTCTTTTCCACTAAGAGATCCCTGCTTCCCCATAAGACTTGATGACTTTTGGCATTATTCTAGGTTAAGAGCCTATGCCACAGAGTTATTTATAATATTTTAATGTGCTTTTATTGGTGCATTATTGTCTTACATCATAATGTAAATCATGTTGACATTGACATACATGGGGTTATCTATAATTTAACAACAATAACAAAAATGTCTCAGATAAGGAATTTAAAGGAATGTTTATAACTGCCTTGTGAGATGGAAGGTAGTTTTCACCCCATTTTGCAAAATGCAAACAGAGGCCTAGAAAAAGGATGTAATTGGTAGAGGAGTTATCTGTAGTCTTCCTCTTTCTGCCATCCCAGGATTCTCTTGGTCTGGGGACTGGCTCTGGGGCTGAGAGCACAAGTCTATGTCCCTTGGACCTTGGGACTTGTCACGGGACAATTTCTCTGTGGCAGATCCCAAGCTTTAGTCCAGCTATTGTCTTATGAAAGCCATTCATCCATCTCTCTCCCTCCCTCTTCCCCCTTCCCTCTCTCTCTCTTCCTCTCTCTCTCACTGGGGATTGAACCCAGGGGCATTCTACCTCTGAGCTACACTTCAGCCCTATTTTTCTTTTTTTATTTTGAGATAGTCTCACTAGATTGATGAGAGTCTGACTACTTGCTGAGGCTGTTCTCGAAACTGCAATCTTCCTGTCTCAGTCTCCCAAATACTGGGATTACAGGTGTGCACCACCATGCCCAGTTAAGTTTCCTCTTCTATAAATTACAGCTGGTAAAGCTGACTTTGCAGGGTTGAATAATCCAAGGAAAGTGCCTGGCACATAGTAGGTGTTTGACAAGTGCTGCCTAGTCCCTCCATTTGCTTGACCTCGCATTACTGCCCCTCAGCGTTGGCCATACTTGACTTGGTAACCTACCTCTTTTTTTTTTTGTGGTACTAGGGATTGAACCCAAGGACATTCTATCTCTGAGCTCCCCCTCCCCCCTATTTTATTTTGAGACAGGGTCTCACTAAATTGCTGAGGGTCTTGCTAAGTTCCTGAGTCTGGCTTGAACCCATGGTCCTCCTGTCTCAGCCTCCCATGTACTGGGATTGCAGGTGTCTGCCATCATGACCCACTGGTGACCTACCTCTTGTGGCATCCAGGATAGGAGAGGTCTTGCTGTAACCCTACTGCCAGTGCTTCAGCTCACACCACTGATTGAAAGGCAGCTGAGACTTCCATTAAACAAACCCACTCATATACAGAGCTACTAGGAAAGTCTTATGGTTTTTTTTTTTTTTTTTTTTTTTTTTTTTTGTGTG
>PVLC010027519.1:0-21799 GCA_004027655.1 Graphiurus murinus
GGGGGGGCAGGGCCTGGGCTCCCTCCCGATGTATCCCCGAGGATGGGGGAGGGGGGGATGGCCAAAGGCAGTGGGGTTCCTCGGGAATGTGTGAACATCTCGCTGAAAAAGGAGACCCAAGACTTGTGATTTCCAAACCGCAGACAGTCGCGCTGAAGCGGGGTGGGGTGATGGAGTTAGCCGTTTCTGCGCGGGGCGCCCTCCTTGCGTCTAGGGCAGCTGGATGCAAGCCCCAATTCCAGGCAGGCCGCGGGAACGAGAGCGGGAGACGGGGGTGGGGGCGGGGTCCGGACTGCGTTGGGATCCCCCAGTCACACGCAGTAACCGCGGGGTCCCTACCCCAAGATCAGGCACGTCCCGAGCCGGGGAAGGACAAGGAAACTTTACCCCCGCTCGCGGTGCGACAGCGGCCTCCAAGTCCCCTCCCGTGCGCGACCCTCCCCTCCCCTCCCCTCCCCCTCCTCCTCCCCCTCCTCCTTCCCTTCCCTTTCCTCCCCCTCCTCCCCTCTTCCAGCGGCTGGAGGCGGCAGGTCCGGGCGGGGCCGCGCTGCTGAGCCCACAGCCTCGCGCTCCCGCCCCGCCGCCGCTGCCGCCGCGCCCCGCGGGACAAGCAGCCGATCCGCCTGGGTACAGCCGCCCGCGACGCGGGGCATGAAGTTGGGGCCTCGAAGCGGGGGCGCGGCGGAGCGGGGACCCGCCGGCGTCTAGAGCCCGCTCGGTGCGCCATGGAGCTCGGGGGCCCCGGGGTGCTGCCGCGGCTGCTCCTGCTGCTCCTGCTGTTGGGGGCCGGCCTCCTGCCCGGTAAGTTTCGGGGAGCTGAATGGGCCTCTTCCGCCCTGGCCCCGGGCGCCTGGGACCCCAGAGTCGAAGGAGGGGAGGCTCCTGGCTGCGGTGCCAAGCTGCGGGTGCGCAAAGCCGGCGGCCACAGACTCCGCACCGGAGGTGCACTGGAGGTCCTGCAGCCCAGACTGAGCAGGGCGCTGAAGGAGTCGGCCTCCCACAAATGCCTGCAGAGGGGTTTTGAGGGGTATGTGGGGGAGTCCAGATCCATTTGGGGAGCTGGACCCAGAATCTCCAACTTGGATAGAGGCGGGCCTGCGGGGGAGGGGGCATCCATCCGACCAAATTTTTCTGCAGACCCTCCATGTCTGCTCCTCCTTTAGGAGATCAGACGGCCTCTGCCTTTGGAAGCCCCCACCCTGCCTTTTCTGCTCCCCCAGGCTCCCTCCATCTCTCCCTCTTTTTCTCTGGGTAGCCCCCACTCCATTCAGGGGCTTCCTGCAGGGAATTTAACCCCTGGGATTCTGGGGAGCAGCCGGCTGCACCTTACTGGTCAAAGAAACCAGAAAGATCAAGGCAGGGGAAGGTGATCTAGGCTGGAGTCAGGGTCCCAGGGTCTAGGACTGACTCCTCGTAAGTCCTGCCTGAGTCTCTGGGGAGCAAGGCTCAGCAGGGAGCGGGGGTCTCCCCTCCCATCCCCAGTGTGGCAGCGAGGCCCCCAGACCAGGTGGGGAGACTGAAAGGGGGCACAGATGGGCTTGAGGGACCCCTCCCCGGGGTGCAGAGTGGGGGCTAACCCAGGGCATCCCCTGGGCTTGTGTAAGAATGCAGGGTGCCTGCATCACAGGTGCCAGGCTCAGCATCAGGGTTCCACTAAACGCCCTCAGGCATCTGGCACAGGTCCTTTTGAGCACTGACTCTGGTTCCCTGCAGCCTCAGGAAGCAAAATCCTGGGTGGGGGGTGGGGTCCTCGCTCCCCTTCCTCCATCTCCCAGCCCCCTGCTGGCCTCCCAAGCTTCTGCTGTTACCCTTCGTCCTTTGTCTCTGCTGGTCACTGAAGACACAATCTTTCCCTCCAAAGTCACCACTGGGGAGAAGACCCAAATCAGTGCTCATGGGATTAGTTGTCTGGCTTCCTGGCCAGGAGCAGGGTGCCAGGAAGGCCTGCCCCTGCCCGAGGAGTCTGGAAGAGGCAGCTGGTGCAGGGCCAGGTGCAGGGTGCTGGGCGGAGAGGTGCTGTGTGAGGAACTGGAAGGAAAGGACGAGCCGGCCTGGTGTGAGGCCGGACCGGCAGCCTGGACCTGCCTGCCTGCCTGGAGCCATCCCTTCCTCCCCCCACAGTGAGGGGCCGCGTGGAGACCCGGGCCCATGCGGAGGAACGGCTCCTAAAGACGCTCTTCTCGGGCTACAACAAGTGGTCCCGGCCAGTGGCCAACATCTCAGACGTGGTCCTTGTCCGCTTCGGTCTGTCCATCGCCCAGCTCATCGACGTGGTAGGTGTGGTGGCCCCAGCCGTCATGCATGGTGACCGGGTATCCCCAAAGGGAAGGGCCCTACAGGAGGGCCACCGGGATGGGCAGGGCACCCTGAGACTCACGTGGCTCTGTGTCTGGCCGTGGCTGGTGGGACAGAATGTTACCCACCCGCTCCACCTGCCCAAGCCCCAGCAGGACAGCCAGCCCAGTCCTCCCCTCCCTGCCATCCCCAGAGGAAGACCCAGGGCCAAGTTGTCATAGGGAGCCAGGTGCCTTCCAGAGCAGAACAGAAAGACCCCTGGGCCGTGGGGATTTCTGTTACGCATCAGTGGGACAGGTTGGGTGCCGTGGTGCCCTGGTGGCGCCCCTGAACTCAGACTGGCCCCAGAGGCCCTGAATGTCCCCCTGGTCTGGAACATGGATTCTGGGCAAGTCTCATTTGGGTTCTGTTTGCCTGGGGCGTGTTGGCCTCTCTGGCAGGACGCCTGGGGTTCAGGCAGAGGCCCCTGCAGTGTGGGCTGGAGCCGAGGCGCCCTAGTAGGGGATCAGTAGGAGACAGCAGCGTCAGAGCCCAGAAGCACCTGCAGGCGGCCCAGGGCCTCATGCAAGGCAGAGGTGCTCAGCCAGGCACCTGCACCTCCTGGCCAGGTGTGGCTGCTCCATCTGGGGTGGGACTGACCTTTGGGGCACCTAGCCTGGTTGCATTGCACAGCTGGCTGGTCCTGCTTTGAGTTTCAACAGCATCGATGGCAAGGCCCATTGTGCGGGTTCTCAGGTGTGTGGCCTTGGAAAGGTCGAGTCGGTCTCGTCCAGAAGGATTTGGTTTCCCTGTACTGGGCTCTGGCTGGCTGCAGTCCTGCTGCTGAATCTCAGCTCACGGGATCCAGGGATGGGCCTGAGTCTGGGGAAGGGAAGTGGACCGCCGAAGGGGCTGCAGCATCCCCAAGGCCTGCGCCACACCCTGCTGGGGCAGCCTTGAGTCTGCTGGCTAGGGGAGGAGCCTCCATGTGCAGGAGGACCGGCTTCAGGCAGGCGCTGCGTGTGGGGTGGCCCTCACCACGCTGGTGTTCTTGTCTGATGTGGGCTGGGAGCCAGCCGTGCCACCTTGAGCAAGAGGCAGCACCCCAGGACTTTGGAAGGCATGAGGGTCTCCAGCCTGCATGGGGAGCCCCAGCTAGTTATCCCTTGGAAGCTGACACCTGCGCCCCAGGTGTCCCTGAGGCTCCGGCCCTCAAACCGTCCTTGCAGTGTCCCTGGCTGGCGCCCAGCAGAGGACAGTGTGAGATGTTGGGACTTGTCAGCCCTGCTGAGGTTTGCAAACATGATTGCAAAGTGGCAGCTGGCAGACATGGCGCTGGAGGCTTCTCAGTTCCCCCGGTTTGTCCAGGAGACATTGAGGCCCAGAGCATAGCTCGCGCCAAGACTCCAGCAAATGCTATAGCTCCTGGCTCTGGCCTCTGCTCCGGAGCTAGCCAAGGACAGGTGTGAACATGCACACCTCTATGCAGATGTGCTGGGTGTCGCAGGGGCCTGCGGCCACATTTACACATGGAAGGGCTGCCTTGGGCCTATGCCTGACCCCCGGTGCTCCTGCCCGGCACCCAGTTGGCCTGTGCCTCTGGGGGGCTCATGGGCTAGTGCACTGCTTGTATGGGTCCACACCGTGGCATCAGCTGCAGAGGAGGCTGAGAAGCTGCAGTGCTTTCCTGACCTGACACTGAGTCCTCCTGAAGGGTGCGCCTCACTGCTTCTGCAGCTCCAAGAGCCCTAGGGAGTGATGGCCCCCGGGGGGGTGGGGTGGGATGCAGGCAGAGGGCCCACCCCAGCCACCCTAGAGCTCGTTCCCAGGACCCTGGCACTCCCATCCCCATGCCCCTCCAACCGGGGCTGGTCATGCAGGCAGCTCAGGGCAGAGGGCTGCATGCCCGGCTCTGCAGCCCGGTTGCTCCTTGGTGTCCTGCCAGGGGGACCAGTCCACGCAGCTGGGTGGCCACCCGTGAGCTGGGAGGGAGGTGTTCTGGGAGGCAGGCTCAACCTGCCAGCCAGAGGCTGCGCGGGGCTGGGTGGGGGCAGGGGGAGGCCAGTGAAGTCGGCTTGTCCCCAGTTTCCTTCTGGAAAGGTTAGGGGGCCCTCATTCCGCATCCTAAGTCCCCTCAGGCCACCATCCTGGCCTTGGTTGCCACCAGAGACAAGGCACAGCTCACTCCTGAGAGCCAGCCCCGACCCACTTGTGCCCATGGCTATGGATTGGAGAGACATGTCCTGACTCCGGGGTGGGGTCTCAAGCGCCCTTCTTCTTTCCCCTAGGATGAGAAGAACCAGATGATGACCACGAATGTGTGGGTGAAGCAGGTACGTGGAGGCCACCCATCCTCGCCCGCCCCACCCCACCCTCTCCTCAGGCCCCTCACCAGGGCCCTTCTTCCCACCAGGAATGGCACGACTACAAGCTCCGCTGGGACCCTGGGGACTATGAGAATGTCACCTCCATCCGCATCCCCTCCGAGCTCATCTGGCGGCCCGACATCGTCCTCTACAACAAGTGAGCGTGGGTCCGGAGGCCAGGACAGCCAGGCTCACGGGAGGAGTAGCTGTCGTGGGGGCTCAGGCCAGTGGGGAGCCAGGGGGGGGGGTTGGGCCTGAGGTCGGGGCATCACAGCCAGGTGAGTGTCACTAGCCCTCGGCCCTGGAGGGTGCCCTTGCTGGCTCCCACCAGTCTCCCTCCCGAGGGCAGGGAACAGGAGGAGGGCCCCTGCCCCGGTGGTGCCCCCCGGGGTCCTAGGAGGGCCTTGCTTCGGGCCCTGCCCCTGGCAGGCACCCCTGGCCCCTGGAGAAGGTGTGCAGGCCACAGGGTGCTCTGGACAGAGGTAGGAGGCCCCAGGACAGCCACACCGAGGCACCCACCTCAGTCTTTCCCGGCTCTGTCCCCGAGGCTGTGCCCCATGGGCAGGAGCCGGGCCAGGCAGCAAGCCAGGCTACTCGGGCTCCCGAGTAAACAGCCTGTCACCAGGCACCGGGAAGCTGAGCTCATGCAGGCCGCTGGCTGTGCTTGGGAGCCAGAGCGACTTTCCAGGGATTGGCTGGAGCAGCGTGGCCTCCAGAAAGCGGGCTCCTCAGGCTTGTCCTTCCCTGGACCCTCACTGGCCCCTGAGCAAGGAGCGGCTGCTGTCTCTGAGCTGACCACCCGGGGGCGGTTCTCCAGCCCTGCACTCGGGACCCAGCAGGCTGCCCTTCCCACAGCACTTAGAAAGGCAGCAAATGGAGGCTCCTCCATCCCCCTGGCCCCCGCCATCTGCCCACAGCCCCTTCCAGGCCCCAGGGCATCCGCCTGACCTACAAACAGTCCTATTTGATTAAGAACGATTGGGCTCCTCTTCCTATTAATTGAGTCCAGTAGCGGCTGCAGCCTTGGCCTGTGAAGGCGCCCACGGGCTCTCCGCTGTGCACGCAGGAGGGGTCGGCAGCAAGTGGGCTGCTGTCCTCCGCCCCGCCCCACCCCGCCTGAACTGTGGGCCTGGGAGACTCCCACCCTCCTGGACATTCTGGGACGCACACTCAGCTCGCCCCAACCCCACCCCTGAGGCCAAGCACTGAATCAGCCCAGCCTGTTTGACCCACAGGGACATTTGTAGTCCAGGGAGATTGGGCCAGGCAGAGAAGCAGGTCTGGGATTGTGTAAACAGTCCCCAGGGCCAAATCCCCCTGACTGGAGCGCAGGAGGCCACCTCTCCAAGCCCCTGTTGTCTCCCCCAGACCCCCACAGGAGGAGGTTCATTTTTAGGGGCACCCAGTAGTAGCCTGGTGGTCAGCCCTGCTGTGGGGCGGGGAGGCCCAGCTCCTCTGCAGGCTTGGAGGGAGGTCTTGCTGTCCACTTGGGGATCCCCCAAGACTGTCCCTTTACAGCAGGGGCTCAGAAGTCCCCAGCCTCCAGTCGGTGCAGCAGGTCCAGAACAGGCTCCTGGTTGGATCTTTCAGCCCAAACGCCTGCACCGCCTCGGGCTCCCGGGGGCCTCTGAAATGCCGGGGTGGATGCAGGTTGGGGACCTGTGGGAGTATGTTACTGCCACCTGTGTCACCAGCCTGGGACCGCAGCTGCAGGGCCCGAGGACAGGGCCAGCCCTGGGCCTCTGGGACCTTGCTCTGAGCTGTGAAGGAAGAAGGCAGCCACCTTCAGCTCTCCACTGTTGAGGGCCTCATGGGGAGGCAGCAGGTCCCCGACCCAGACCGGGGAGCTGGGCCCGCCCTTCCTCAGGGAGCATGTACGGGAGCATCTGCCTGGCTGATAGCAAGCCCAGAGGTGGCACTGGCAGGCACAGAAAGAGAGGTCCTCTCCACAGAGTCCCCAGGGACTGATCTGGGCTGGGTCAGGCAAGGAGAGCGGGCTGGGAGCGCGGAGTGCAGGAAGCAGGCCTGCAGGCCAGGGCACCGTGCAGGGAGCTGGTGCTAGCTCGGGGCCTCTCCTCACGTCCTCCTGCAGCAGGTCTGCTGAACAGGATCCACCCGTTGTGCCTGGGAAGGGTGAGGCTTTGGCTTTTGGAGAGACGGGGCTGGGAGGAGGAAGCCAGCCCAAGCCTGAGTCCACGTGGGCTGAACTGTGCAGCAAGATGTGTTCGTGCTGCCCGGAGGGAACCTCGGCTTCCACGCAGAAGCCAGGCAGTGCCGGGCGGAGGAGCCTCATTGGGATGCGTGTGCTGAGCTCCTCCGTGGCGTCTCCTTCCCTCTGAAGTGCAGATACGCACCAGAAGAGCCAGCAGTGTGGGCCAGGATCAGTTCTCGGCAGAGGGCCGGGCTTGGCACCAGCTGAGACTATGGGGGGCTCTGGTCCTGGCGACCTTGAGGGTAAAGAGCCAGTGGCGGGGCTGGTACTGGAAGGGAAGGTCCTCTGGGGGCCCCAGGTGGCTGCCACAGCTTCGTGATGGGTCAGGATGGGTGGGGCTAGCCAGGTGTAGGGTGAGTGGGCAGACAGGGCTGAGAGGAGCAGGCCCCCTCTGCCTAAGGACCTTGGGAAGCCCTGGCCTTCACACGGGGCCTGAGGGATGGAGGCAGGTGGAGGAACGGGCAGGAGAAAGAGGCTCCGGGCTGCACAGTCCTCCGCAGTGCAAAGATCAGCAAGTTGCAGCTGGTGCTGTTAATGGGGGATTTGATCAGACCTCAGAGAGCTCATTAGCGTAGAATGAGGTTTCCCATCAGAGTTTCTGAGCCGAAGATTGCAGGGCCTGTGGAAAGAGGCTCCCGCCTTGGCTACTGCCGCTGCCTCTGTTTCTGTAGATGCTAACCCAGGGTCTGGGTGGATGGCTGCCCAGTGCCCACTGGGAAGTGTAGGTGTGTGAGGCCGCAGGAGCCGGGGGGCGGGGGGGGGGAGCCAGGAGACTGGCCCCGCCCCCGGGTCTGCAGGACCACCAGCAGCAGCACCGTGCCCGGTGCAGGTTGGTGCTGTGTGCTCTGAACCATCTCCACTCAGGAGTGGCAAACAGAGGCACACAGGTAGGTGACAGCCCAGAGCCACGTGTCCATGCATGCCACAGAGCCCTACACTCTGCCCGAGAGAGACTGTCGGCCCAGGACGAGGCTGCAAGCCTCCTCTCTCTGCACGAATGTGTGACTGTGCAGGTGTGCACGCCCGTGAGTGCCTCACTCCCCTCCTCTCTTCCTGCCAGTGCGGATGGGGACTTCGCTGTCACCCACCTCACCAAGGCCCACCTGTTCTATGACGGGCGGGTGCAGTGGACGCCCCCGGCCATCTACAAGAGCTCCTGCAGCATCGACGTCACCTTCTTCCCCTTCGACCAGCAGAACTGCACCATGAAGTTCGGGTCCTGGACCTACGACAAGGCCAAGATCGACCTGGTGAGCATGCACAGCCGCGTGGACCAGCTGGACTTCTGGGAGAGCGGGGAGTGGGTCATCGTGGATGCCGTGGGCACCTACAACACCCGCAAGTACGAGTGCTGCGCCGAGGTGTACCCCGACATCACGTACGCCTTCATTATCCGGCGCCTGCCGCTCTTCTACACCATCAACCTCATCATCCCCTGCCTGCTCATCTCCTGCCTCACCGTGCTGGTCTTCTACCTGCCGTCCGACTGCGGCGAGAAGGTCACGCTGTGCATCTCCGTGCTGCTCTCGCTCACCGTCTTCCTGCTGCTCATCACCGAGATCATCCCGTCCACCTCGCTGGTCATCCCGCTCATCGGCGAGTACCTGCTGTTCACCATGATCTTCGTCACGCTCTCCATCATCATCACCGTCTTCGTGCTCAACGTGCACCACCGCTCGCCGCGCACGCACACCATGCCCGCCTGGGTGCGCCGGGTCTTCCTGGACATCGTGCCGCGCCTGCTCTTCATGAAGCGGCCGTCCGTGGTCAAGGACAACTGCCGGCGGCTCATCGAGTCCATGCACAAGATGGCCAACGCCCCGCGGTTCTGGCCCGAGCCCGAGGGAGAGCCCACCCTCCCGAGCGGCACCCGCAGCCGGGGTCCGTCGCCCACCCTGTCCTTCTGCATGCCCCCAGACACACCGGCGGAACCCCAGCCTGCCTGCAAGTCTCCCTCCAGCCAGACCCCCACCCTGCAGCCCGCAGAGGCCGAGAAGGCCAGCCCCTGCCCCTCGCCCGGCCCCCACCACCCGCCTGACGGCACCGGGACCCCAGGGCTCACCAAGGCCAGGTCCCTGAGCGTCCAGCACATGCCCAGCCCCCAGGAAGCGGCGGAGAGCGTCCGGTGCCGGTCCCGGAGCATCCAGTACTGCGTTCCTCGGGAAGGGGCTGTCTCCCAGGCTGACGGCCAGACGGCCGGCTCCCCGGCCTCGCTGAAGGCCCGCCCGGCTGAGTTCCCACCCCCAGGCCAGCTCTCTCCGTGCAAATGCACGTGCAAGAAGGAGCCACCTGCGGTGTCCCCGGTCACTGTGCTGAAGGCCCGCAGCACCAAAGTGCCACCCCAGCACCTGCCCCTGTCGCCGGCCCTGACCCGGGCTGTTGAGGGCGTCCAGTACATTGCAGACCACCTGAAGGCAGAAGACACAGACTTCTCGGTAAGTCTCTGCCCCGTGGCTGTGTCTGGGAGGTAGCCCTGCTCAAATGGGGCAAGCAGACACCCTACATTTCTGGAAAATAGTCCAGAAGCCCAGGCTCTGGGCTGCTCAGCTTGGGGAGCATGGCTCCTGCCCAGTAGCCTTTGCGGGTCCCTGTGCTGAGCTGGGGCCAAGCAGGGCAGGTGACCCAGAGCAGCAGGTGGACAGTGGGCCAAGGTGCCTTCCTTTGAGCCACCAGCACTTGTGAGCCCTGGTGGGTGGCAGGGTGAGGGTGGCCCCACCAGCACATCACTGGCACATGCAAAATCTTCCTGAGCAGGGGTGGGGCATCAGACCATTGCTGGCACGGAACTCTGAGCCAGCCGTGCCTCACTTTCCCCAAAACACAGCAAGGCAGCGCCTACCTCTGCCCTGTAGCCCCAGTGTAGACCTGCCTGGGTGCCCCATGGGGAGGGGCGGGTATCTGCACCCTAGGCTGGCGGTGGGCACAGAAGACAGGGTGGGCAGAGTCGGCCTGCCTGTCACATGTGAGGGTCTCCAGGGCCAAGTCCTAGCTCAGACAAGCAGACTCGGGACCCCGTGGTGCCAGGAGGGCTGCTTCCTGCGTCTCAGACCGCCTGTGAGTTGGGGGTTCAGGGGTGGCAGGGCCTGAGTCCCCATCAGAGCGCAGGTCAGAGGGCAGCCTGGCCCCTCCGCCACATCAGCCGTGGCATCCTCAGTGACCTTGTGCTGACCTTGCCCTGGGCTGGCACCCGCAGCTGTCCTGTGTTGCCGCCGTCCCAGTATTATCACGGCTCCCTCTTGTCTTCCTTCCCCACCTGAGGGGCCTCCGATGCCCCCCACCCTGAGGAGCAAGCTGTTGCCCCTCGGTACCCTCGTGAATCCCAGGAGGCTGTGGAGCCATTCTGGAGGCCTCTGGAAAGTCCCAGGTCTCAGAGGCCTGCCTGGGAGAAGCCGGCTCTGGGACCACGTTTTGCTGCACTCTAGAAACGAGAGGCGGCTCCTGACTCGTGACCAGTGTTGAAGGGCAGCCGGGGAGTGGCTGATGCCATCAGAAGCATGGCCGGAATCCTCGGGAGACCGACCAGCCTCTTTCCCAGCACAGTCTCGAGCTCAGGGCCTCCCCTCCTCCACTGCTGAGCTGCCTCCGCTCCAGCCTGACCTGCTTCTGCCTCTGGGCAGGCAAAGTCAACTTCACAGGGACCGGGCCTGGCCAGCGGAAAGCTTTGGTCTGTGCCCACGCTTCATCTTGGGCCGGGCCGGGGCCCCAGGCACAGAGGAGGAGAGGTTCAAGGCACCGGCTGCGGCTCAGCCTCTTCCGGGACTCGGTCCCAGGTGGAGCTATTCATTTAGAAGTGACCCCGCTCGCTCTGAGGTTTTCTGAAAGTAAACACGGCGTTTATGTTCAGTTTAAACCCATTGGGATGCCGGCGATTACTTTGATAAATCAGGGCAGAGGCTTTGAAACGGGAAAGCCAAACTCCATCTCGGGCCCAGCCTGCTAGGCCGGCACACCCCTCAGCGGCCTGAGCCGGGCCAGCCGCTCACGCAGCGAAAGGCGCTGGCCCCGGATGCCCCTCACAGCCCATCCCAAGGCAGTGCTGATGAAACCTAGAGAGACTCGGGGTCCCCTGAGGCAGCCGACCACCCACGCAGGGAGGCAGCAGAGAAGGCCCCAGCTGTGGGGAGTGACAGACCCGGCCAGGCCCCGGGGGAGGCAGGAGCCCAGGCTGGTGTCTGCTCCCCTGCAGAAGTACAAACACGGCCTGCCCTTAGCTGCTTCTGCCTCAGTGTCCCCGTGCTACGGAACAGTCCAGTGGTTGGGTGTGTGTGACGTGCTTTAGCTTGCGACACCCTCTGTCCCCCAACCCTCCCCCACCCTTGTGGCTCCTGCAGCAGCTGCTGTGCAGTCTGACTTCCCTGACTGTCAGGGCCGTCCCCGCCTGCGCTCAGCGTAGGTGTGTGTGTAGTGTACCTACCTGACAGGAAACGGGGAACCTGCCATGCTTCCGGAAGGTTCTCTTACCGCCGGTGAAGTCGGGGGGGGGGCGGTGGTGCTGGAATGACTGAGTCTGTGTTTGCAGGTGAAGGAGGACTGGAAGTACGTGGCCATGGTCATCGACCGAATCTTCCTCTGGATGTTCATCATCGTCTGCCTGCTGGGCACCGTGGGCCTCTTCCTGCCCCCCTGGCTGGCCGGCATGATCTAGGGGTGTGGGCAGCATGGCCCGGGCTCCTGAGGGACGTGACGGCCAGCGGTTCCTGCCCCAGCTCTGTGGGGCCCCCCGACTCGTACTTATTCTCCCTCTTCTGAACCTGCTCTGATACGGCCTGGGAAAGAGATACTGCCTCCGGGATGCTGAGTGCTGCTTCTGATCGGGCTGTGGCCGGGGGCCGGGGGTGAGGGGGCATGTTTGTTCAATCTACAGTCGGCAGACAGCACCTCGGGCTGAGCCCATTAAAGCTTCTTCAGAGCAGGCGGCCGGTGACCTCCTGACCACAGATGGCACTCGCTCTCCTGAGTCGGCAGACGTCCCTGCCCTTGTCCCCCTGCCCCATGGACCTGAGGTCTCGCCCCTCCTCCCCTGGGATCCGGCCTCCTGGGCAGCTCCCCCTGCACCGGTGTGGGCCTGTCCAGTGAGGGCAGACCTCCAGTCTCGTCCGCCAGCCAGGCGGGTGGATAAGTCAGCGTTAGCTTGGGTGAGTCAGTGAGAACCGGGCTGTGCAAAGCAGACGTGAAGACCATCCCACTGGGATGGCAGTCAGGTGTGGTCTCCAGAGCCGGAGACCCTCGGCCCAAGAACCCAGGAGTCCGCACACCTGGGACCCTGGGCAGGTGGGGGTGGGAGAAACGTGGCAAAGAGCCGGAGTGAGGTGGGATGGGCCCCCTAGGGGCCCCTGACTCACCCCCTTGCCCAGAGGGTGGACCTGCAGTGTGGCTCCTCAGTGTGGTGCCACAGGCTGCTCCCACCTCCCCAGGAGTCCCAGCACCCAGAGGGGCAAGGACAGCATGACCCCTGCCCCTGGGAGCTGCCTCTGGGCAGAGAAGGGGTGCCCACGGACCAAAGGAACCCTGGGGACGGTCACAGTCGCGCCTACACCGACCCCACCGGCCAGGCACGGGCTTGGCAAGGGGCAGCCCAGCACTCCCAGCCTCTGGGCCCTGGGCCGAGTCTCCTTGGGGCTGTCCCAGGGCAGGAGGAGCCCACGCTCACCAAGACACAGATGCAGACACTGTGGAGGCGTGGCGCTGGTCCTTGCAGGAAAGCGACCTCGGGATGGGGGAATCGAGAGTAGCCGGCATTGCCCACACCCCCACCTGCAGGCAAGCCCGCCTCTGACACGGGGCTGCTGCTCACCCCCTGGGGGCCTGTGGAAGGGGGCCCGGGTCAGAGGCCCCAGGCAGGTCCACCTAAGTGCTGAATCCGGGGCGTGCCAGGGCACGAGGGCCTCGCCTGCTGGCTTCGAGCTGCACTGGCTCTGGGGGCTGCCGAGCATCACCCACCCCTCCCTCACTGGACCCCCGGGATTTGGGGAGACCCCAGGTGGGCAAGTGAGTGGGCACCAGGACCGAGGGACCAGGGGAAGCCATGGGCCTTGCGGGGCAGGGGGGAGACCTGGATTTCAGATGTGAGCCCACGGTGCGTGTTGGTAAGTGACGCAAGGTGGGCCGTGAATGCCGTTTTCTGGGTCAGGAGAAGCAAGTGGCCGGATGCTCCTGAGAGGCGCCCACTCACCCGACCCAGAGAACACGGGACAGGAGAGTAAAGCGGTGTCCCCACCAAGCTAACCACGGTGCGGTTTTCATGTCTGCCTCCAGGGTTAACTTGTAACTGAGGCGACATTTACTTGGGGCAAATGCGTGGTAAGAGGTCTCAGGCCAGGCGGTTTTGAGGAAGGGGGACAGCACCGTCCAGCCCCTTGGACACCGGCGTCCCCCTCCTGCCCCTCCGCTCAGCGGGGGCGGGGTTCCTCGCAGCCCCCCGCTGTTGTGTATCTGTCAGTCCTCGGTGCCGCAGGGTCCTGTCTGAATGAATGGAATCGTAGCTTCTTTGTCCGTCGCCGGCTGGTGGCCTCTGTTTCCAGCTGTGGCCACCGTGAGGCAGGCGCTGGGAGCGTGTCTTGTCTTTGTGTGGGCGCCTGTTCCTGTTTCTCTTTGTTATCTGTCCTCTTTGCTTTCTGTAGATTATGGTATCTTAGGGCACCTTTCAGACCCGAGACAGGTCCGGCTCGTTCCAGGGGTGCACCGCTTGCCTGGAGCACGCCTTCACGGGCAGACAGGCCGATCAAGGGCTGGGCCCCTGCCTCCTCGCCAAACTCCCACACCAGACGCCGATGTCCCTGCCCTGGACCAAACAGGACCGGCCACCAGGAACTAGAATCACCATCGCAGCTCAAAAGCTGCAGAATATGCAAACTGCTCAACCACGGGCTGTTTCATCTGCTCTGCCCGGTCCTCCACGGAGACCCTGGCTTGGGCCACAGCCTTGGCCCTCCCTTGACCCTCTTTTCCATGCACCTGCTGGTGGCACATGTCCCTCCTCTCAGAGTGGGCGGCCACAGTCTTCCTTCAGTGACCACAGCCTCCCCAATGGCCCCTTTGTCTACCTCATAAGACGACGCAGAGCCCTGGAGCCCGTTCTTGTGGGTGGCCCGTGCCGTAGAGCAGAGGTGGTCTGACAGCTGCCTCAGCAGCTGGATACTGGTGCCAGTGGTGCAGCGGCTCCATGTCCTGGGCAGCCCTGGCCCAGCAAGCCCAGCACAGCCCTCCAGAACCCCGTGCTGTGGGGTCATGGCCACTCAGTCCATTCACAAGCTGTCATGATGGTCTCTCCGCAACAGAGCAGAGCAATGGCCACCCAGCCAGACCTGCTGGGAAGAGTGTGCCCGCCCGGCTTCACATCCATAATATGCACACAGACACGTACGATCACAACCCCAGGGCACGCGCCGAGCTTTGGGTTTTTATTATTCTCGTCTATTTTAATCTGTAGAAAAACACTGGTTGCACACCACCAAATTGATTTCTCGCCCCGCCGTTGGACGCACACTGCTTAGGATGTAACACCCAGCAGTGGGTCTGTTCGACTCCAGGGTTTGTATTGGGCTTTAGAGATAATGCAAAAATGCTTTCTGCCTGGTGGTGTCATTTACACTCTCCTGTCTGTAGACAGCTCCCCGGGCCCTAATCCTGGCTGGCATTTCTTGGTATTTGCCTTCCCCGCAGGGTGACGTCCACACACAGTGTTCATGAGTCCTCCGTGGCACTCTGGATACGGTTTCTTTTAGACTGAACCGGCCATGTCTCCAGCACCCAGGGCTCTCCTCCAGTCACCAGCCCCGCCCAGCCCCGGGGAACCTCTCCAGGTCCCTGCTCTTGAATTGGCTTTCTTGGGACCACGCAGGGCGCGCTCTCCTGCCTGGCTTCCTCACCTCAGCCGTTGGGCCCCAGGATACACACGATGCACTACACGTGGCCGCAGTCTGCTAGCGCTTGCCGCCTGGTGGCTCCAGCATTTATTTTCCCCTCCTCCTGGTGATGGACGTTGGGGTTGTCCGGTTTGGGCTGTGATGAGCAGGGCTGCTGTGGACAGGTCCTGGTGTACACATCTGGGTGTTCATTGGACATAGATGCGGGGCAGAAGGCTTGGTTGCAGAAATTGCACGTGGTCAGTTTAGCTAGCTGTGGCCAGACCATTTCCAAAGTGAGCCCCCTTCTACGGGGTTCCCGGCACTCGGGTCCGCACCAAGGTGGAGCTAAGGTTCTCGTTGTGGCTGGAATTGCACTTGTCTGACTGCTAGTGAGGTCAGCCGTCTTACCGTGTAGTTTATCACCTGTTCACGTTTCTACGACAAAACGCCTACTCTTGTCTTTTCTTGATTTCCCCACCTTTACTAGAGAGAAATATCTTGTTTGATGCTTTTGAATTTGTCATGCTTTTATTCACACCTGCACATGGCCTCTCTCTGTCAGTGTCCCACACACACTGTGTCTAATAGAAGGTAGGAGCTTCACCTTCTGATGCAAATATCTAGTTGCTTCCATACCTTTGGGGAAAACACGGTCCTGTCCCGTGAAATGCCTGAGAACAAATGATGTATCTTGCCCAGCTTTGTGGTGGGTGTTGGTGTTTGTGTTTTGAGATGAGTGCTAGCGTTGTACCTCTGGGCTCAAGCCATCCTCCTGCCTCAGCCTCCCTAGAAGCTGCCTCCACGCCTGGCCTTTTATGGTGGTTTTGGGTCCAAGGGATTAGTTACTCCATCATGGCTGGGAGCAGAAAGCCGTAACTTGTCTTTTAATGCAATTTGGAATGTTCATCTTTCGATAAGTGAAACTCACTTATGTTTATTGTACTTTCTGCTGCACTGTGAAATATTTGGGCCATCTCTTTTATTTACATAGTTATTTGCTTAAATACGTTCCATCTCCTCTGTGGAAGAAGACAATCTAGCCAGCCATGCTTCAGTTAAACCTTTTATTTTTTGTTTTTATCCTCTTGGCTGCTGCTGCTAGGTTAACAAATACTCGTGTGTTTTCAAGACCCGACTAAATTGATCTGAAGATATCTCTGCCGTGCCTCCACCTCCAAGGGCACAGCTGCCTCGGGCACCGGCCATGGTAGGAAATCAAGCTCTTCAGTCCTGTGAGCTGAACATAAAGTGAAATTCCCACTTAGCACGGGGTGTCCCATATCTCTGATTATTTTCCATTTGGGGGTTTTGGAGAGGGTCTTTTGTACTATGCCTGGAAACTCCATGGGAGGTCTCAGAACGTCTTTGTTCTGGTACTGGGAATTGAACCCAGGGGCGTTCAACCTCTTAGCTACACCCCAGGTGTTTTTTATTTATTTTGAAACAGGGTCTTATTAAGTTGCTAAGAACCTTGCTAAGTGGCTGAGGCTGGCTTTGAACCCGTGATCCTCCTGTCTCAGCCTCCCAAGTACCAGGATGACAGGCGTGTGCCACCACACCCGGCTCTCAGGACATCTCTTCCCAGTGGGCTCGAGTGATAACACGCTGGATCTGAGCTCTGAGCGCCCCTCCTCAGCACCTGCAGTCATTCCGTCACCACCGCTGAGCACCCTTCTTGCTCCTCCGTGGCTTGGGCTGCGGCGTTCCCTGTGGGAGCTCAATGCCTCCCGTCTTCACTGGGTGATGCCCGAGTGACTCTAAGGGCACAGTTAAAATCGGTCCCATGTGGCACAAGGAGCCTTTTCATCTGAGACCAGAAATCTTTCTCTAATGCTCAGATTTTCAAAGCTAGTTATGCTGATTCCTCGCCCTTTCCTCCCGGAACAAACGGGGTTTGTTCCTGTTCCTTTCCTCCGGGAATCCTGTCATGCGGATGCTAGCACGGTTCTTGAAGCTCCCAGAGACGATCAGTCCGATCTTACGGCTCACTAACGATTTCAGCTGCGTCCATTTCTCATCAGGCCTGGTTTATTGACTTTATTTCTCCTTTATGTTTCCCACGCGCTGTGTCTCTGGCTGGTTCTTCTTTATTTATATCTGTTATTTCTGGCTTCAGCTTGTTCACATCCCTCCTGCCTCTTTGACATATAATGATTCTTAAAAATTAATGGACCAGCCGGGTGTGGTGGCGCACGCTCGTTAATCCCAGTACTGGGGAGGCTGAGACAGGAGGATCACAGGTTCGCGGCCAGCCTCAGCTACTTAGCAACACACTCAGCAACTTAGTGAGACCCTGTTTCAAAATAAAGAATAAAAACAGAGGGGGGGTATAGCCCGGAGGTAGAATACCCTTGGGTTCAATCCCCAGTACTGAAAAAAAAATTAATGGACTAAAGAAATACTCAAATCTCTTTTTATCTGGTATAGATTGTCATTGGTCTCTTTGCGTTTTTCTCCCCAGATGCCCCATTCTCTTTGTCAGTGCACCCCCAAACCTGCATAGCGGGGTCCTGTGCAGAGGTATGTGCAAGTACGTGTACGAGTGTGTTTGTGTGTGTGTGTGTGTGTGAGATTTCAAGAGGAGGTGGTTTATTGTCCCGTGATGGCTTCTGAGACACGCACGTACATGCCCTGAGCCGTCTGCATCCTGGAGTCCTCAGGGCTTCTTGGGAAGCTCTCAGGTGTGCCAGCCCCTCTCGGCAGCTCCGAGGTTGGCTTGTGAGGACCGAGAGTGGCCTTTTGCTCGGGAGCCGCCTCGGGGATTTTCTAGCCCTGCAGGTCTAAGGTCCATTCACTCTAGGTCTGAGGCTCTCCTGGCACACAGTGGTTTGAGCACCCGAGGCTCCCAAGGCTCCTCCGTATCTGTGGTTTCAACCTCTCTCTGCTCCTGACTGCCTGGGGCCCTCTCTCCTCTGTGGCCCTTGCTGGGCCTGGTCTGTCTCCTTCCTGCTTGGCAGCGTGGCTGCTGGTGGACCCTGGCGCTCGCTGCCTCTCCTGCCTTGGAAACAGCCCTGGGTTTCACTTGCAGACGCCCCACACAGCTGCCTTCCTGTAAGATGCAGAGCCAGGCCGTCCCGGTGTGCCTGGTGTTCACACGCTGTTTCCTTTGTTTCCGTCCAGCTCAAGAGGGCAAGGCCTCAGGGGACAGGTCCCCAGGCTGCCAGGACCACTCAGCTGCTGTCTTTGCCATGTACCTAGTCTCTAAATAATACTGGCCTCCTCGGCTTGCATCCGTCCTGAGGGACACAGCCAGCTCCGGCCCTCATTCTCAGTGACTGTGTTGCTAAGGCCTACACCCAAGGCAATGACTCTCCCCCAGAGGCTGCTTTAGCTGCACCTCTGCTCTGGCTGGTGCTTTCATTGTCCTTCAGGGCAAAATCCATCGACATGCTCCTTCAACGCCTTTGACCTCTGACAGGGCTGTGTGTTTACAAATCTGTGAGCATTCTTGGCCCTGTTTCCAGTGTGTGTAGTGGTGGGAGCTGGCGGTTGAGGCCAGCGGGGATGTGTCAGGTTGTGCTGCTTTCTCACTCATCCCTCCTACCCTGCCTGTTTGCCTCCGTGTTTTGCCAGTTACTGGAACAGGTGAGCAGACCCTCCCCATGATGGTGGGTTGGGCAGGGGCCCCTGATTCAGTGCCACATGGGTGGGTATGTGCAGACCTATGCCTGCTAACTTAGTGGGTGGTTCCCTTTGTCAGCAGTAAGGGTCTCTCTTTGCTCCTTTTTAAAACTCTTAAATCTGTTCTCCCCACAAGGGTGTGGGTCCCCTCTTCACTACTTTCTTACTTAGCTACACAAGGGACCAATTATTGAATATTTGGAAAAGGAAGTGGGTGCTCCTAGGTCTGTTCTGTGTTCACAAGGATTAGAAGCACTGATATGTTACGTGTTGACCTCATGCTGTCTCTGACCTGTGTCCAGGCAGAGTAGGGACGAGACAGTGAGGCCTGGCACATCGTCTGCAAGGGTCAGGGAGAGGCTGCGGCAGAGGGGCCAGGAGCCCTGCTAAAGGATGACCCAGCTCTGAGAACTGAGGCCAGGAACCCAGTGCAAAGGCTGGGCCAGTGAGGGATGGTCACGCTCACACAGGTACTGGCCTTCTTGGGCTGTGGACAGAGTGGGCACAAGGCAGACAGAGCTTGCTCCTTCCCAGATGTTCATAACCAGGGGGCTGGGTGCAGGTAAGAGTGATCACCTGGACCAGATCCAGGCAGAACACACAGCAGGTGCAAAGACCCTGGGGTGGGCACAGCAGGTGGGGAGAGGGTCTGGCCAGAGCCCTGGGAGACAGAGGAAGTGTCTGGGCCAATGTCCTGTGAGGGTGACCGTGGGCAGCAGGTGAGCATCTCATCATGGGTGAGGGGCGGCAGGAGAAGGGCCCAGTGCAGGACCTGGGAGAGTCTGGAGGAAGCCCAGCAGGAGGCAGGGGGCCTGACAGGGCTTTGTGTGAGCCACACGCTGTCTCCCCACCCAGCACCGAGCAGACACCTCATGCTGACTGTGAGCAATTGGGTTTATCTGAGCTTGGAAATGCCACAAAAAGAGGGCTTTGGGGAGTGCGGGGGGCTGGCCAGGGAGGGCAGTCAGGGATTGGGGGGGGCGAGGCCGCCTCCTTTCCTTCCGCCTTCAGGCTCTTCTCTGAGTCCAGACGAGCCCAGGGAAGTCGGGGGAGGAGGTGCTGGCTACTTGGGGCAGCACAGGGAACGGCCTGGTGGTAGAGAAGGTGCAGTGTCGGCGAGGGCCCCGGGTAGCTGGACACTGGCTCAGGACGCAGCTGCCCAGTCCACCTGCCCCAAAGAGCGGGCAGCCTGGATCTCAGCACACCTGGTCCCAGGGTTGTAGGTGGAGCAGAGGCCTAGGGCAGTGTCTGGCCCATCTGCTGAGCAGGGACAGTGCTGCCGTCCCCACCCTGGGCTCTGGCCTGGCCCAGACAGCTTCAAGGAGGCCTTGCTGTGTTCAGCTGTGCCCACCTGTACCCACCCACACCTACCTGTGCCCACCTACACCATGAGCCTACTCAAGGAGGCCTTGCTCTGCCCACCTGTACCCACCTGCACCTGTTCCCATGCTTTTCCCATGCTGGGAAACAGCCCCCACGTGGAGAGTTTGTGCGCACACACACACACACACACACACACACACACACACACGGCATCCTGGGGAAGGACAGAGGTCACCTTGCCCCTCTAACCCACCTCTCTCACCCACTCATCTGGGACCTCTCCAGCAGCCCCTCGTGGACGTCCGGGAGCTCTCCCATGGGCTCCACGTCAGGGCCCGGTGTTCAGGGGTGCACACCTGAGCTCAACCTCCCTTCAGGGCTAAGCCTGGGTAGGGCCCCCTCCCATCGCTGCTTCTCCGCAGTCCAGTCCGTGAGCCCCAGCCATTCCCATCCACACTCCACACCCCTGCTGCCCAGCCCAGGGTTTGAGGTCACCCTGACCCCCCCCCCCCGCGCTGGCCCCCTTGCTGCGGGCCATGTTCTCCACTCCCCCACTCCGGGCAGCACCACACCACACCCCCAGGTGGACTCGGGTGCTCCCGGCCATCAAGGCGAACGCTGTCCACCCAAGCATCCCCCTTCCTCGACTCCCCTCCCTCCTGGAGGTGTCCCTGGTGGGTGCTGGGACAAAAACTCACCTGTTTCCTCTGAGGGTGCTAGGGGCTGGCTCCTCTGCGGCCCAGGGCTGCCTGGCGGACCACTGGCTGCAGGCTCACCTGGGAGGGAACGAAAATGGGCAGGCCCATGATGCAGGCAACACAGGTGTCCCCTCTTGGGGGGGGGGGCTATTCTGGCCAGAGAGGGCAGCAGGTGCCCTCCCTGGGCAAGGCCAGCTGGGCCAGACCTTAGCTGAGGCCGACAGCTCAGGCCAGCAGCAGGCTGAGCCCCTTATCATTGGTGTAGTGGCCGGGGTAGGGGTCTTGCAGCTTTGGGGTGAGAGGCTCCCCTGTGGGCTTCAAGGATGGCCCCGGTTCTTTGATATATCTTTGGGGTAAGGAATTCAGATAACTCCTGACAAAAGGAAACACACACGCATACACACGTGTGCACCCAGGACCAGGGACCAGATACACCTGGGCCTCCAGAGCCCTCTCCATAAGTGGGGGCCTGGTACCTTGGTCCTCAGGCTGACGGTCCCCAAGCCCCCATTCTCCAGGAAGCAAGGCCTTTCTGCGTGTGCTGGGGACCCCCTCTGACTTCGCTGTCTCCGCCAAGACGGGCATGGGGGGCCTGGCGCTCCCGCGGAGGAAGGAGTCAAGCTTCAGCACGTGAGCTGGGGAGAGGCACGTCAGCCCAGGACAGGGGGACGGGGAGGAGGACCGGGAGGAGGACGGGGTGGGTGCAGCCCGGGCCTCACTCACTCTGGATGGCTGACTCGCAGGCCTGGCTCACCAGCTGGAAGATGGCGGCCAGGGACTGAGGCTCACCCTGGAAGGAGGACATGGCGGCGAGACCCATGCCGGGGCCAACCAGAGAGGTCCCGACCCCCGGTCCAGCCCCAGCCTCACCCACCTTCTCTCCTCGTTCCCCCTTGGGTCCTGGCAGCCCCTGCAGCAGGAGACAAGGGGGCAAAGCCAGTCGGTGAGAGACAAGTGGCCAGAGGCCATGCAGCACGCGCTGCCCTGCTCCAGCCGCCTGGACACACCACAGCTCGGGGGTCCTAAGCACCGCACCTGTGGCCCCACCCCCAACCTGAGCTCCCAAGTCCCCTTTGCCGAGCCCCTTTGCCTCCACCCAGAGCCCGTAACTGAGGTCGATATCCTGCAGCAGGGCAGTCCCTAAGTAGGGCTGGACCATGGCTATGCATCTTGTGCTGGGGGCAGGGGTCCCTGACAGCGAAACACTTGGAGAACAGACCCTCCCCAGCCCAGAGCCAGGCCTGAGCGGCTGCTCCCTGCCCATTACCTTCGGTCTTCCTCCAGCTCATCCGGGACCCCGGAGCCCAGCCAAGGGGCCCTGTGGAGCTGCTGAAGCCCCCGCCCCCCCCACCTGCAGGCCAAGCCCGTCTCCCAGGGCTGCCACTCTCTCCCAGCTCTGCTCCCCAGAAGGGGCCAGAAGCAGCTGGGAGCCGGGAGTAGCTGGCCTCCTGCATGAGG
>PVLC010027520.1:0-21796 GCA_004027655.1 Graphiurus murinus
TGGGGATTAAGCCCAGTGCATTCTACCTCTGAAACAGAGACTTGCAAATTTCTGAGAGTTTCACTTTGTTGCTGAGGCTGGCTGCAAACCTGCAATCCTTTTGTGTGAGCCTCTCAGGTACTGAGATTAGACATGCACCACCACACCTAGCTTAATTGCTGTTTTTAAGTCATAATATTTGACATCTAAGTAGCTCAAGATCCTTCATGATCTTTTTGCTTCGGAGTATCCTGTCTATTTTTGTCTACTTGCTCATGTTTTATGAAAAGCCCTTTTGGGATTCTGACTGGACTTATATATCTGCAGGGAGATTATTGTCTTTATGATAGTCTTCCTATTCATAAACATAGATCAACTCTCCATTTAGGTCTTACAATATCTTTTAATCAATTTTTAAAGATTTATGCATCTTAGTCTTGTGTGTATGTCCAATTTATTCCATAGTGTCTTATTGTTTTATTATAAGTGGTACTATTAAAGTACATTTTTCTCTTTTGGGGGGAATAGTTCCTAGAAATACAAGTAATTTTTGAATATTATTCTTACAGACAACCACTTTCCTAAGCTGCCTTATTATTGCTCATATTTTACAGATATATTCTTGTAGTCCTTTCTGGAAAATTATTATCACATCTGTTAGCATTATTTGTGTGGGAGTGGAGATGGAGCCAGGTACTTGTGCATGCTAAGCTTTATCTCTAGACCCAAATTCTAAATTTTATTCATTTCTACCTATCTTTTAAGAAGAAATTTCTTATTTTGCTGGCTAGGGCTTCCAGTGGAAATGTGAATAGAAGTGGTGATAGTCGGCATCTTCGTCGTTTCTGATTTTTAAAGGGAACATGTCCAGTGTTTCTACTTTAAGAATATTTGCGAAAGACCATATCAGATTAAGAAAGTTCTCTCTCTTCCAAGTACATTGAGATTTAATAAATATTTGTCCACATCTGTTGAAGTGATAATGTGTTTTTTCCCTTTAATCTAGTTGAATGATAAATGGAATTTATAGATTTTTCTATTAAACCATGGTACATTCTTAGAGTAAACTCAACTTAGTCATGATGTATCATCTGTTTTATATATACTGTTGGATTAAGCTTGTCAAAGTTTTATTATTTTTTCCATGTGGATGTGATTGTCTTGTAATTTTCCTTTCTTATATAATTCTTATCTGGTTTTGTTATTAAGGTTATTTCTGCTTGACACAATTGTTTGGGGGAAAGAATTACCTCTTCTTGGGTGTACAGTTCAACCATATTGGTATCATCTAAGTTCCAGCCACTGGAATGTGAGTGATTTATGTGAATCAGTGAATTTAATGTGAAGCTACTGGCTTATAAAAATCTCCCATGCATAATCTTCCTCTTTCTTCCTTATCCATGTTGACTTAAGAGGTTCCAGGCTGAATGTGAGCATGGTGCAATACAGAAAGATAGAAGGATGACTCCATGGAATAGAACACTCTCCAGCCCCTGAATAAATCATATTAAACCAAAATAAGTAAGCAATTAACTTTATTGTGTCACCAATAAGGAAACAGGTACACTGAAGTTGAATGCCTTTGTGATAGGACCCTGAAGTATTTGGTAACTGGATTAATCATTTAGGGGATGAAGAGAGGTGAGGGGATTGGTATCAGAAGTTGGAAAAATGGTGACCACTTATGTTACATATTGTCAGAACAACTCATAAAATTATGACATGCAGCCGGGCGTGATGGCGCACGCTTGTAATCCCAGCATTCGGGAGGCTGAGACCAGAGGATCCGGGTTCGCGGCCAGCCTCAGCTAGTGAGGCACTCCGCAACTTAGTGAGACCCGGTTTCAAAATAAAGAATAAAAAATGGGGCTGGGGGTGTAGCCCGGAGGTAGAATGCCCCTGAGTTCAATCCCCAGTACCGCAAAAACAAAACAAAACAAAATTATGACATGCAATATTCAAGTACTAGCTGAGCTTCAGGGGAAGAAGTTGGAAACAGTGTTGGCAGTATAGGTTGATTACTATTAACTGCATTTGGCAAGGTGTCCTATGAAAAAACTGACTAGTTTATAAGAAGTAGTGAAGTCATAGATAGTCTACAAATGTGGGATACTGAATGATTAAGAAGATTACAAACATAAAAAATAACAGTCTTAGCCAGGTTCAGATACATGCCTGTAATCCCAACTAGTTGGGAAGCTGAAGCAGGAGAATCACAAGTTTGAAGCCAGCCTAAGCAACACAGCAAGACTCTGTCTCAAAATAAAAAACAGAAAGGACTGGGGATGTAGCTCAGTGGTAGAATGCCACTGGGTTAAGTCCCCAGTACTGAAACAACAACAACAACAAAAAATAACAGTTTTATTAAGATCAGATTAAGAGTCCTATCATTCATCCAAATCTACGTGTGTGTGTGTGTGTGTGTGTGTGTGTGTGTGTGTGTGTGTGTGTGTACATGGTACTGGGGAGGGGATTGACCCCAGGGACATTCTACCTCTGAGGTACACTCTGCCCTCTTACTTTTTGTTTTGAAACAGGGTATCACTAGGTTGCTGAGAGGTTTGCTACCCTCAAACCCTGTCTCAGCATCCTAAGACTGGGAAAACAGGCATGTACCACCAGGCCCAGCTCACATCTATCATTTAACTGAAAAAGAAAAAAAATGGGTATGAAGAAACAAATATATAAGTTTGAGATTATACATCGGACAAAATAAACTTGGTATACTGGCCAGTATTATGGGATTAAATAGTAGCACATGTATCAGAAGCTTACCAAATTTTTGAGGAAATCTATTTCTTAAAAAACCCATAGAACATAGGATACTAAAAAATAATAATAAAAAAATCTTCTGACCCTTAAATATATCTTTAAAATAAGCCTCGGTACAAATATGATTAAAAAAAAATATCTCAGGCCCAAAGAAGTTCTATCCATTGGAATGTAGCAAAAGTGATATGTATCCCTTCAAGGATTGGCTCATAAAAAATTCCCATGCATGATCATCCTTCATTTATTCCCTCTCCATGGCAAATTAGAGGCTAAAGGCTGAATGTGGTGGTGGTACCAGATATCCCAAAAGTGGCCAAAGGGAAGAACTCACATGGGAGAGCATTCTGAAGGGTGAAGGTGAATTACAGAGAAAAATAAACGAGAGTTCCTCTCAGAAAGCAAAAGCTTACAATAATATCCTTTTATTCCTCTTCCCAAGAAGGCTGAATTCATTTTGTAGACCTCTGTAATGAAGTGGGAGCTGTGTGTCAGAATACTGTTCAGTGTAATATAGGAAGAAGTGATAGAAGCCATCTTTAGATGCAGCCCATAGAAATCAGTCCTGTTTCTGTAACTGGCCACACAATCATATTTCGTATTCATAACTACCCCTTCCACGACTTACATGCTTGTATTCCCTTGTCTTCAGTGAGCACCTTATCTGATTTTGGTTCTTTACCTAGTAGGGTAACCCAAATCTTCATTATTGATGAGTCTGAGTCATTAATAGTCCTACCTAGATTGAGCTGTTTTTGCCCTAAAGGATCTCTTATATTCTAGATATATATTTCATTACTCCTTTGCTAGTCAGGATTAATCTCCACAACCACTACTGTAAACCCCTTCTTTGTTTCTTCAGAGGCATGGAATGCTTACAATAGGCAAGTGGCAGTCTTAACTTTCAAGTTCAATGAAATCATTATTCTGTCTCCTACAGCAAGCATTTCTCTTCCAGGAACCAAGACCTCCAGGAAAGCAGAGCATAAAGTCAAGAATAAGGTGGAAAAATTCTGTCAGTGGGTCATTAGGAGTAAATAGTGAGCAGTGCCACTCCAATCTTCATTCCTTGATTCCTGTATCTGTAAGTCTTGGTGAACAGAGAACCAGTACTGTATACTGAATGTTGATTCCGAGTGCATAAAGCTTTCTAGAGCACCTTTCGCTCAGCTTTACATGGTAATGCCACCTAGCCAGTGCTATAACTGAGTCTTCAAAATGCCATTCCATTATTATAGCACCCAGCTCAGAATGATGAGGAATATGGTTAGATCAGTAAATTCCATGAGCAAGGACCCACTGTTACCCTTCTGCTGTGAAGTGAGTTCTTTGATCAGAATCAGTGCTATGTGGAATACCATGAGGGTTGATAAAGCATTCTGTAAGCCTGTGGATGGTAGCTTTGGCAGAAGCATTGCATGTAGGAAAGGCAAATCTATATCCACTTAAGGTATCTATCCTAGTAAGGAAAAACACTGTCCTTTCCATGATCGAAGTGAATCAATGTCAACCTGCTGAGAGGTAGTTGTCTGATGATCGTTATATGGTGCCATATAGGAGGTTCAGTGTTAGTTTCTGCTGTTAGTGGACTTGGTATTCAGAGGTGGCCTTAGCCCGGTCAGCTGTGATGAACAGAAGGCCATGTTGCTGACCCCATGCATAACTTCATTCCTTGCCACCATGTTTATAAGCCCGAGGGTGTGTGTGTGTGTGTGTGTGTGTGATGTCAGAGGCTTGGAAAGAGGCTGCCTGCTATCTATAGAATGGGGTCATCATATCCACTTGATTATTAAAGTCCTCCCCTACTGAGGTCACCCTTTCGTGAACATTTACGTGGGACACTAATATCCCTTGTCCTGTGCTCATTCTGAGAGCTCTGTCCACATATCTCTTCCCCAAATGTCTTTGTCACCAATTTCCCAAACATGTCCCTTCCCAGTACTCAACCATCCAGCCAAATAAATGGCCACTGTTCATAAAATTGTATGATTGCATATCTGGCCATTTCCTCTTCCAAGCAAAGTGAACAACCAGGGACACTACTCCAAGCTTCAATGGGAGGATTTCTCTCATTAATGTCCTTCAGAAATGTCCTAGAGAGAGTTTGTGGTGCTACAGCTGTCCAATTTTGGGTAATGCCTGTAGAGCCATCTGTAAACCAGGCCTTAGTCTCTGTCAGTTGATCACAGGCAACTCCTCAGGAGCCCAAAGTAGAGCTGGGAGAAGGCAGTGCAGCAGGAGTGAGTACCATGGGGACCTGGCCCACTTCTTAACTTCAAGCACTACTGGATCTGCTGGATCATGTGGCTGAAGTGGCAGAGCAGCTTGCATTGCAGCCTAGACCACTTGCAGATCCTCCTGTTCTGAGCCAAACTCAATACTAGCATCTTTTTGGATGATCTGGAAAATGAGCTGGAATAACATACCCAAAAAGGTATTTTTTTGCCACAAAAACTCAAAGAGTTTCACTAGGTGTTACGCCTTTTTCTTGGTTGTAGGAACAGTTAATACTAACACTTTATTCTTCATATTAAAAGGGATGTATCAACATGCCTCACACCACTGGACCCTACTAATTTCACGAAGGTAGAAAGCCCCTGAATTGTAGTCAAATTTCCTACCTTGTTACAAGTAAAATGTCTTACTATTAAGTCTATAGTAGTTGCTATTTTTTGCTCATTTCATTCAATCACGATAATGTCATCAACGTAATGGATTAGTACAGTGTCTTGTGGATAGGAAACGTGATCAAGATTCCTGCAAGCTAAATTATGACATATGGCTAGATAATAAATAATATCCAAAGTAAGATAGTGAAGGCATATATTGCTGGCCCTGACATCTGAAAGTAAACTGCCTCTGATGGGTATTTATGGACAGGTATGAAGACAAAGGCATTTCCTTAGAGCAATAGCTACACAGGAGGTGCTAAGCTAAGCGATATGTTAATTAACTCCAGCAATGAAATAACATTTGGTATACCAGCTGCAAATGGATTCACCACTTAGTTATCTTATGAATCCACTATCACACCCCAACATTATCACTGTGCAAATGCAAAGGCCATACAAAACAGTAAAAGTTCTTTCATTTTTACCTATTATCTTTGGTGACTTTCTTTCTTACACAACATACAAATATATTATCTATTGGTTCTTCAAAAATATATGTGTAGCCGGGCGTGGTGGCGCATGCTTGTAATCCCAGCATTTGGAAGGCTGAGACCGGAGGATCTGGGTTCGCGGCCAGTCTCAGCTACCTAGTGAGTCACTCTGCAACTTAGTGAGACCCTGTTTCAAAATAAAGAATAAAAAAAAAATAGGGCTGGGGGTATAGCTCAGAGGTAGAATGCCCCTGAGTTCAATCCCCAGTACTGAAAAAAATATATATATTATATGTGTGTGTGTGTGTGTGTGTGTGTGTGTGTGTAGAATAAAACTATCAAGTAGCTTGCAGTTTCACTCAATTGTATATCCCGGACCCTGGACCTCTCTGGTTCAGTATGTATAGACCTGACTCATGTTTAATAGCTGCATGCTTAGTGTATATATTGTAATTTATGTTAACCAATGTCCTTCCTGATGGAAATTTAAATTGATTCCACTGTTTTGATATTGTAACTAATGCTGAAATGAACATCCTTTCATATGTAATATAAGCAAACTTTTATATACAAAATACAAATTACAAATATACATATTTATCTGCATATATACAAATATTTATGTAGGCTTGGTTCCCTGGTAAAAGGGAATGCCCCACCTTTCCACCTCTTTTTGTAACAAATTTCTTAATCAAGGAATGACTTCAGTTTCAAAATATGCCGAATGCATTCCACTTCAGCAGCTTAGCACACTTCCAGTAGCTCTTGGCACATTAGGCCCTAGTGAACTTGAGGACTGAGAGGGTTTCTTGGCCTGCCTGCCTGGAAAGTGCAGTGGTCCCGTGCAGACCTTTTGTCCTCAATGTTTTCAAAATTTCTTCTAGAATGAAAATGAGAAGAAAAGGTTAAGCCAAATTATATAACTTGGTAATGTGTATGATCACTAAACAGTTTAATAAGATGATTAACAGACTCATTACAAATTATTTTCATCTGACAAAACAATGTATACCAAGTAAATATCTGTAAAAGTGAACTTGGACTTCAGATAGATGGGAGAACTTGGTACTATTATGGTGTTCCTGAAGATTCTAAACAGATTGAATAGCTTTGTTTATAGTGGTAGCCTACTTTGGACCAGACGGAAACATTAATTAAATTTGTTAGCAGAGCAAGTGATCAATTTTTAGTTACTTGGCTCTAATGTCTGCCATATAGTCTTCCCTTTGGACGGAAAAAATCCATGAAGGTATGCGCAAAGTGAATAGTGATACTGTCCAGTGACAGTGAATGAGAAGAGACTTGTTTCTGTTGGATGTATTGAAAAAAGCACAACCTTCCTTTTACAAATAAATAAAACTAAAAAGACTGAACAAGAAAACAGAGTTACAAATAAATAAATCAGTAAAAACATAAAGGAAGGAAGAATGAGAGAAAACCAGTGATGCAATTTGAAGATAAGGATATAAGATAAAAGTTATAAGATAAAAATCAAACAAGGTATATACAGAAAAAAAATAGATTATATAATTTAGTTATAAGATATCCTAAAACCAAGAAATAAACATACAGACAATAAGACAGACTTCATAAATTTTCAGAGGCAGTACTGTTAATGGCATGAAGACAAAAGCTAGAGAAAAAAATTCACAATATTGGGAGTGAAACATTAGAGGACATTAGGGATTTCTTATTTGAATATTAGTGTATGAATGGGGAAAAAACTGCTCCCCTGAAAAGAAAACAATACTTTTTAAAACCTGAAAATTTTACATCTTAAAAATCTGTCTTCTCAGGCTGGGCATGGTGGTGCACGCTTGTAATCCCAGCATTTGGGAGGCTGAGAGTGTAGGATCCGGATTCGCGGCCAGCCTCAGCTATCTAGTGAGGTACTCCGCAACTTAGTGAGACCCTGTTTAAAAAACAGAATAAAAAATAGGGCTGGGGGTGTAGCTCAGAGGTAGAATGCCCGAGTTCAATCCCCAGTACTGCAAATAAATAAATAAATAAATAAATAAAATAAAATAAAAAGAATAAAAAATAAAAAAAATAGGACTGGGGGTGTACCTCTGAGGTAGAATGCCCCTGGGTTCAATTCCCAATACTGAAAAAAAAAAAAATCTGTCTTCTCTAGATCAGTAGAATAGTGAAAGGGGATTGGGGGAAGGAGGTGGGGAGAGAGAAAACCAGGCAGGAGGAAGAGAACAGTTCAAATAATGCTATGTCCATCTATGAAGGTATCACTACCAGTGTCACTAACATGTATGGGGAGGGAGGTCCTCCAAGTGACGTGTGCATGCATGAATGTACCACTTTGAATCTTTTTTTTTTTTTTTTGCGGTACTGGGGATTGAACTCAGGGGCATTCTACCTCCGAGCTACACCCCCAGCCCTATTTTTTATTCTTTATTTTGAAACCGAGTCTCACTAAGTTGCGGAGTGCCTCACTAGGTAGCTGAGGCTGGCCTCGAACCCGGATCCTCCGGTCTCAGCCTCCCGAATGCTGGGATTACAAGCATCCGCCACCACGCCCGGCTCCACTTTGAATCTTGATGATGTATAACTACAGTGCATCAATAAAGGTATTTTAAAAAGAGGAAACCATCTCTCCCCTCTTTTAACATGAATTTCTGTCTCCATTAGCTGTTGTCAGTGAATAAATTCATTAGCATCTGAGGTTACTTTAACAGTCTACATTACTAACTTTTGTTTTCAGCAAAGTAAATAGTTAAACAATAAGCTAGTCTGCATTACCTGGATTGTTTTCTTTTATGGTAACTAAATAGAATAATCCTCTTGGGGAAAGTAGATCTGAAACCAGAGGAAAGAATCTCTCCATGACTTCTCGACCATTTCTGCCGCCAGCCCAAGCTGCTTCTATTCCATGACTTCCTACCTGTGACAAATTAGAAAGACTGGTTTCTTTTGAATCAAGTCAAGTTTCATTTAGATAACAAACTGCATCTTTGTGACAGGTAGCCTCACCAAAAAAGTATACTTTATATTTTACTGCTGACAAATAGTAAAGTTGACTCTAAGTCCACCATTTTTTAGTCTGTGTGGCCTCAGGCAAATTAGTAATTTTCTTTGTGAATTAGTGTCTTTCTTTACTCGTAAAGTTAGAAAAAAAAAACAGTTCTGAGTACAATTAGGAAAAATGATAAAGATATTATTTTTGGAGATGGAAATTTAACTCACTTGCTTAGTATGCATGAGGCCCTGGGTTCAGTCCACAGCACTAAAATTTCTTTTATTATTATTATTATTTTTTTTTTTTGTGGTACTGGGGATTGAACCCAGGGACATTTTACCTTTGAGCTACACCCTTTCTATTTTTTGTTTTGAAACAGGGTCTTGCTGAGTTGCTGAGTGATGGTGCTGAGGCTACTCTCAAAACTATGATTCATCTGTCTTAGCCTCCCAAGTACTGGGACTACCTACATGCACCACCATACCTGGCCAAAAAACAATACTTTTAAACACTATAGGAATAAACAGTTTTGAAAGACATTGCTTTATACTAAGGGCTTAATAATAGTTGTTACTATTAATACTGCGATTAAATTGAGAGACATGGATAATTCTTTAATATATAAGAAACCTTAGAAAGAAGCTAGAAGGGAGAACTTGTATTATAAGAGATCTACTATACAGCAGCAAAGTTTCACAATGTCTCAATGTATTTGGCTTTCCTTTAGATTATTTAAAGTATGAAATGTACAGATCATATAGATCTTTTTTTAAATAGACCCTCAATACAAAAATGTACACAGAAGTATTTTTTTCCTCTATATTTTAGAAACAAACTCAGAGTTAATTAGGTTCTTATTACTGGAACAAATGCCTGAGAAAAACAACTTAAGAGGAGGAAAGAATTATTTTGGTTCAGTTTCAGAGGTTTCTTTTCATGGTTGGTGGGCTCCTTCAGGCCTAAGGTAAGGCAGAACATCATAGCAGAGGGGTGTGGCAGAGAAGAGCTGCTCATCTCATGCCAGCCAGGAAGCCAAGAGAGACTGACGAAGGGGCCAGATGTAAGAAATACCCTCCTGGGGTATGCACCCAGTGACCTTCTTTCTCCAACTAGGTCCACCTCCTACAGTTTCCCACTTCTCAATATTATGAATCCACCAATGATTAGGTTAGAGCTATCGTAATTCAATCATTTCCTAAAAGCCCCACCTCTGAATATTGCTGCATTGAGGACCAAGCTGTCAATGCATGAGTCTTTGGGAGACATATCCTATCTAAATTATAACAAACTCCATGTAGTGTTTATGTAGTACTAAAAGATCCTATTATATATTGTTTTTAAAATTAAAAATAGTTTGAAAAAATAAGTAAAAAATTACTTGAACCCTGACACTACTGTTTTCCTTCCTGTTTCTTTCCAAGGCCTTTGTCCATATTTTAGTTTAAATTATTTATATACAGTTATTCTTTCTGCTTTTATTCATTAAATATGGCATATACTTCTCTTTTAAAAATAATTCCTTTATATCTATAACCATATAAATACATAATTTTTTTTTTTTCGGTACTGGGGATTGAACTCAGGGGCATTCTACCTCCGAGCTATACCCCCAGCCCTATTTTTTATTCTTTATTTTGAAACCGAGTCTCACTAAGTTGCGGAGTGCCTCACTAGGTAGCTGAGGCTGGCCGCGAACTCGGATCCTCCGGTCTCAGCCTCCCGAATGCGGGATTACAAGCGTGCGCCACCACACCCGGCTTACAAATACATAATTTTACAAGGAAGAAAAATATGTCCATATACTTCCTTTTGAAAAAGCTGACCTCTTGTTTTACTTGTCTTTCCCTTTGCTATCTTGTATGCACACAGATTTTTTTTTTTTTAACCATGTTTCACAAAGACAGGATTATATTCTTACCTGCATCTTGCTTTTTTAACTTAACACTGTCTTAGGGAAATACCATTTCTTCTGGTATAGTTCTAAGTAATTATTTTAAGGCTGTGTAATATTTTATGGTGGGATATTATCATCTCTTATTTAGCTGTTATTGAACATGTACTGTGTCTATTGGTTTAACTTTTTTTTTTTTTTTTTGCAGTACTGGGGATTGAACTTAGGGGCATTCTACTTCTGAGCTATACCCCCAGCCCTATTTTTTATTCTTTATTTTGAAACAGGGTCTCACTAAGTTGCAGAGTGCCTCACTAGATAGCTGAGGCTGGCCACGAACCCGGATCCTCCGGTCTCAGCCTCCCAAATGCTGGGATTACAAGCGTGTGCCACCACGCCTGGCTTGGTTTAACTTTCTTTTAATCTAATTTTAATTATTCCCACACCTATCATGTACTCCTCTCATTATAATTTTCTACAAAGATAATAATATCAGGCAATTTATCAGTTCCAGTTCTATTTTTTTTTTTTTTTTTTTAAATCAAAGTCTCCTCCTGGAGACTTCTCTTTACTGGCATTTCCTTTGCTTTTCTCCTGGGTTGAATGTCCTCTTCTTGGAGGACTCGTCTTCTTTCTTTCTTTATTCCTTTATTTTGGAGGAACACATTCTCTGTGCTCTCTAGCTAATTGCTCAGCTCATGGGAATTACGGCTCCCTCTGTTGGGAAGCCCAATGCAATACCTATACTCAGTTATTTATATGTCTCAACAGCTGTAAGGCTCAGGAGACACACATAGCTTAGTGCTAGGAATGTGGGAGAAAGCAAGCCTTATTTGGGTTACCCTGTTCTCAGAACTACTTCTTTATTTACTAGTCTTACTAGTGTTTGCAAATGTGATAGACTATAACTTTCTTAAATGTTCCTCTTTTGTTACATATATAGGTACACATTATTTGCCAGAATAAATACAGATGTAATAAACATTTTTGTGAACTTCAATTTTTGTTCTATTGTTGAATGATTTTTAAGTTAGGTGTTAAGGACTAAGATCATCAGATTACATTATCATCACTCAATACTGTTCTCATAGTGTTTTCCTAAAGAGGTTCAAGGTATAGTATCTTCATGTTAGGGTTTGAATGTATCTTCCCCAAGTTTATGTGTTGAAAGATTAATCCCCAAATTCATATGTTAAGTGTATTTGGAACTAGGGTCTTTGAGAAGTAATTAGGGTTAGGTGAGGTCACAAGGGTAGGTCTTCCCCCGCCCCATAATATCCCCACGCCACAATGGCATTAATGGCCTTACAAGAAAATCAAGAGAAATCATAGTTTATGAATGCTCCTTTACTCTTGGCATGTGATACCCTCTGCCATATTCTGACACAACCTGAAGCACCGCACCCTATGCTGGCATTGGACTGCCCAGCCTCTAAAAATGAGAGAAATAAACTAACTCCCTCCTTTTGTCCCTCTCTACCTTCCAATTGAACCCAGGACCATTCTGCCTCTGAGTTATACCCTCAATCCTATTTTTAATCTGGAAACAAGGTCCAGATTATGTTGCTGAGACTGGCTCTGAACCTACAATCCTCCTGTCTCGGCCTCCCAAGTACTAGAATTACAAATGTGTGCCACCACAGCTGGTTCGATTTCTTTTCTTTATAAATTATCTATGATATTACGTTATAGCAGCAGAAAACTAAGATCCCTCAATTGCTATTCCCTTTGTGACAGACAGACTTCCTTTTCATATGCATTCATAGGTCAGTAGAGCCAAAAAAAAAAAAAAAAAAAAAAATAGAAAGCTAAATGGAGCTTTTCTATCTTGGTATAGAGTGAGTGTACTGCTTATCAGCTTTGCCAGGGAAGAATCATGAAGTAATAAAACAGGCTTAATAATTAAAGAAAAAATAGTTTTAGTCCATTATCAAACTTTGTCTGTCTTGATCTTCCTGGGAAAAAGGTTAATAGGGCTTACCTCTTCAATACTGAGATTTAAAAAATTATATATTTCAATTATTTCTTCTTCCTACCTAAAATAAGAATTTGTTTCACTCTTCCACTTTCTTGTAATACCTGTGAAAGAAGGAAACCTGAGACTTTCAGAAGGAATTCCTATGTGAATTTATGTTTGATTAAAAATATTAAAAATTATTGTTTTATGTTATTCCTGACAAAAGATAGATTGATATATTGATATAGCATATGAATATATGAATTTAAACACCATGGCCTGATTTGGATGAGTTTTAAGATTAGATACAGATTACAATTTGTATTTCTACTAGTTTTAGGTTTCTTTCCTATGGCTACCAATAGTAACTGGTTATCAACAATCAGGATAAGAGTAGCTGACTGAAGTCATATGATGCTCATTTTATTTTAGAAACAAAATAGCCAAAAATTAATAATTAAGTTTTGTTGCATATCTTACCTCTTCAGGTGGCGTCACTACATAGGGGGGATTAAACACCAGAAGATCAACTTTTTCCTTCAATCTTGGTAGCAAGCCTTTGACCTAAATGTATTACACAGCAGCCAAGTATTAATTAAGCTGGATTCATAAGTCATTAAAAATATTTCCCTATCTAATGAGCATGATGTACTTACAAGATCACATCAAAGTCAATCACTAAACTGACCAGGAGATAGGGGGAGGGTGGGTGGGAATTGGGGAAGGGTTAATGAGAAATATGTGCATGGATGTCTTTACCTGTACTAGCTTGTACCCAACAAAAATGTGTAATTAACTCTGTTGTACCCAAGAAATGTATAAAAAAAAAAAAATTTCCCTATATTTTTAGAAAAAAAGACGTCTGGAGTTAAAGACAGAAATATAAATATTTTTACATTTTTAGATGAAGATTACATGATTTAACTAAAAAATAATAAAATTAATCAAATTATCATAATGAACAAATATTCAGCAAGGTCTCTGCTCTTCAGTAGCACATTTGCTTACACTGTGGGTTCTGTTTTAGAAGATGAAATGAGGAAGCAAGCGCTAATTCTCTCATACACAGTCTGCATGGATTTGGACACAACTATAGTTCTCTGCTAACTTTAACCTTAATTTCCTGTAACTATCGGAACTATTTTATGAGATGACAGAAAACATATCTAAAGGATAGAAAACATCAGAAGATGGACTTTTTGCTTTTTTAATTACTTACAAATGTACTGGCTGAAAGAATTAGATAGTAAAGGAAAGCAGTGAACATACTGATTAAAAACCCTAAAAATACCAATTTTTTTGTCATTGAAAATCTTTACACTGATACAATTTCTCATGGAAGAGTAAGAAAAAAATGTCTTTTTAAAAAACATATATCTAGGGCAAAGTGCTATTTACAGTATTCCTCTGATTCAATTAAACTAAATATTTTTAAAATCATGTTTAATTTTGTCATTTGTGCCTTCACAGGCATAAGAAAGTAAAAATTCTGTATATGGAAGAGTTCTAATTCCCCAAACCATTTCCATCAATTATCACATCATATTGACTCTTACCCATGACAAAGCATATCAAAAGAAAGAAAGGAGAGAAGGGAGGTTCTATTAATAGGTAGTAATGAAATAGGACATGAAGCAAGTGAAAAGATAGTCAAGGAGGAGAGAAATAAAAACTCAAAATTACTTCAGGCTACAGCTATTTAATGAAAAGGCAGATATTGTATAGGCCTTAATTATTAACATACATAGCACAGCTAATATTAATGAGTCAATAAAAAAGTATGTTCAGTGTCTTTTAAGTATGTGAAGGAATGCATAATACATCTTTTTAAAGAATCCTTTTAAAAACTAAAAGTGAAATACAATACCAGTGCTGGTCTTTGAACACGTAAACTTAGCTATAGAAAACAATGAGTTTACTCTATCTGACAGTGGTGATAATCTATGTCCCATGTTCTGAACATGGGCAAATGCAAAGGGTCTGTAATTTGACCATAATACCTGGTCTATCCCTTCCTTATTGTCTTGCCAAGAGTCAACATTCAGCAGCATATTCAACTTTAGTGAAGAACTTGTTCTGGCATGGATAAGCACCCCTCACATCCTGAAAGAGCTGTGGGAATTCTAGATTTGGATTCAGAAGACTAGGGCTTTAAATCTGGATTTATCATTTTATAAAACATGTAGCTTCCAAAGAAAATTTCAATTTTCATATCTGCTTAAAAATATTCTGAATTTCTTCTATCTTTGAAGTTTACTGTTCTTTCAAAAACATACAGTTAATATTAATTATGGACACACTAAGAAAACAAGCTAAAAATTAAAAAATCACCAAATTGAACTCATGTAATCACCTGAGTACTATAGTTTTTATTAACAATAACAACTTCTAGTAATATGAAAAGAACTTGTTTCTTTAGCTTAATTCCTTCTAAGCTGCAAAATCAAATTGTAAATTTTAAAAACCTTATTAATGTAAGACTAATGATACAAGAAGCACAGAAACCATTTTGTATTTCTTTCCTATTCTTTTTTGTGGTACTAGGGATTGAATCCAGTGGGGGTCTACCTTTGAGCTATACTCCCAGGCCTTTTTATTTTGAAACAGGATCTCACTAAGTTGCTAAGGCCTGTGATCTTCCTATATCAGCCTTCCAAGTAATGGGATTACAGGCATGTGCCACCACACCCAGCTAGCATTTTATATTTCTTAAGTCTATCTGGTACATGATATTATGATTTTTGCTTATAAAAAGGCAGTTCACAAAATTTAAAATTATCCAAGTCTTAGTACCATTGATATATTTTAACAACTACATGGTGCTAACTTCGGAAAAGAAAACAATGGTTCTAAGCTATCATTTACTGCATTTACCTGCCCAGGTCTCATTCTCTCTTTTGATTATATCTCTTTGACTTTTTTTTTTTTCTGGTACTGGGGTATATTGGCTTGGTTTTAGAATGTCCTCTAACCCCTCACAGAAATTAGGTAGCAATGTTGGAAGCAGGACGTGGCTATAATCTCAGCAATGGATACATCCACTACACTGGGTGGTGGCCTGGGCCAGTAGGGCGTGGCTGGAGAAGGTGGGTCCCTGAGTGTGGCTTTGGGGATTATATAGAGTCCCTGATCCCCTTACTTACTCTCTCTTGCTTTTGGCCCCCATGATGTGAGGAGTTCTCCCTCTCTCTGCATGTCGCCGCCATGGCCTGAGCTCCAGCTCTATACCCAAGCCTCACAGGATCTGAACTCTAAAATCTCCAAAAAACTGTGAGCAAATAAATCTTCCTTTCTCTTAATTGTGGGGTCTGTTGTCTTAGATTATAGCAGTGAGAATACTAAGACATGAGGATTGAACTCAGGGGTGTTCTACCTCTGAGCTACACCCTTAGCCCTGTTTTACTTTTCGTTTTTATTTGTGTGTGTGTGTGTGCGTGTGTTTTGCGCACGCGCGCGCGCGCGCGTGGCACTGGGGATTGAACCCAGAGGCATTCTACTTCTGAGATACACTCCAGCCCTATTTTATTATTTATTTTGAAGGAGGGTCTCACTAAATTGTGGTGGGCCTCACTAAGTTGCTGAGGCTGACTGCGAACCTGTGATCCTTCAATCTCAGCTTCCCAAATACTGAGATTACAAGTGTGCGCCACCATGCTGGGCTTACTTTTTGTTTTTAAATCAGTCTTGCTACGTTGCTGAGTCTCAGTAAATTGTGGAGGCTGGTCTTGAACCTGTGACACTCCTATCTCAGTCTCCCAAGTACTAAGATCATAGACATGTGCCATACACCTAGGCTTCTCCTTGACTTTTGTTGGAGAAACTCTACCTTCTATCATTTTCAATCCAAGTAGCTTGGGTAGGATCTAACCCAACCCAGTTCTTGAGGTGAAACTATGACTCAGGTCAAAACCAATAATCTCCACGTTCTTCTTTTTTTTTTCTCAATTACCACATTCTAATCCCCTATGGCTACAGAGGTACATGATCCAAGTGGATTCAAACAATACTCATTCTGGGTATTTTGCTAGAATAATGGATTTTAAAAGAGTTCCTTTACTTGGGGAGTTGCTGAGAAATAAGATAGAAATGCAAACATCGTACTTTGAAGGAAAAGCCTGCCTAGGAATAGAGCCACCAGAGAGAAGTTCAGAGATAAGAAAAAAAAAAAATGTGTGTAATATCATTCGAGTTCCTGGAACTAGCTATACCTGTAGCTATCAATTTTCAAATTTAAGCCAGTTTAAATTAGATTCACTGTCACATGCAACCAGAAAATGCTTGACTCCGACAAGCCAATACAAATTCCCTTTGAATTGTGAAAAAGATGGATTATATCTGCCAAGAATTTACTTTGTGTAAAGTATACTGCTCAGCATTTAGTGGGTCAAAGGCTAATTAAGTTTTTTTTTTTTTTTAACCTAAAACATCTTGTCTTTAATTTATGTGGAAAGGTAATTATTACTGGACTAGGATTAACAGCTTACCAAATCTGTGATCACTGGTTGAATGTGGACTTTGTTACAGTGCGCTGTCTCCAGGGTACAAGCTGCTGCCTCAGGGTTGATATCAGTGCACCTATAAACAGAAAAAAGAAGAAAACTATATTCTATGTCCATGAGGCAAATCTGTCAATGAATAATTAAAGAAATGTTCTTTTAATTCTACATAGAGCAGATATAGAAAAAAACTAGAATGTTTAAATAAAAGCAAAGAAGAAAACAAGCATTTGTTAATAAGATCGTTTTATTAACATAATGTGCAAGAATAAAATAATACACATACATGCACACATATTTGAAGAATTTAATTATGATACTAGTAGCCACAAAAATAAAATTTAAAGTAAATATTTAATAAGAAAATGGTCTTGACTCACTATTAAGTGAAAAACATAGGAAAAGCAAATTAATTAATTAATTAATTTATTGTGGTACTAGGGATTGAATCCAGGAGTGTTCTATCTATGAGGTAACCTCAGCCCTCCTTTATTTCTTATTTGGAAACAGGGTCTCCCTAAGTTACCCCAAGCTGGCCTGGAATCTGTGATCCTCCTGTCTCAGCTTCCCAAGTACTGGGATTACAGGTGGTGTGGGAGAGTGGTGGGGAGTAGAGAAAGGAGAACTGAAGGAGGAAACAGTTCAAATAATGTTACATCCATATATGAGGATATCACTACCAGTATCACGAATGTGTACAGGGAGAAGGGAGCAGGTTGTGATCTGGAAGGAAACACACCAAATGCTGTGTGCAAGTATGTTTGTATCACGTTGATCCTCACTATGATGTATAATTACAATGTACCAATAAAAGTGTATACACACACACACACACACACACACACACACACACACACACACGGCCAGGTGCAGTGGCACACGCCTGTAATCCCAGTACTTGGGAAGCTGGGATAGAAGGATTGCAGGTTCAAAGACAGCATGTAGTAACTTGGCAAGACCCCATTTCAAAATAAAAAAAATGTTGGGGGTATAGTTTAACGGCATAATGATTCCAGGTTCAATCCCCTGTACTACAATTAAAAAAAAAAAAAAAAATGAAAATCTGAAGGAAACACACTTGGACCATATGTAGTAAAATTTATTGGTGACTTCTCTTTTCTTCCTTATGTTTTTCTATATTCTCAAATTTTCTATAAAGAATTAAGTAATATTTCTTTTTTCTGATAATCAAATTATTTATTTAAAAAGATTAGAATTTAGACATGACCTAAAATTTTGTTGACTGTACAATTATACAGCATGAAGGACCAGTTTTGAAAAGAAGTTTTAATTTCCACTGAAGCATAATTTGCAATCTGAATCAGATACATATTATCTATTAAAACATTATTTCATTCAAACAATCATACAGTGAATCTCTCAGTAGACATTTTGGATGAATATAACATACTTACAAGTACAAAGCCTGAGGACCTATCATAGAGGCTAGGAATGCAGATACCACACCAGACCCTGATCCCACTTCAAGGCATATTTCCACTCTGAAAAAACACATATATACACAAACAAACAAATATTAGTATAGTATAGTAGTATTAAAATATACTTCACCGAAAATAATTCTCATGCTAGTTACAATGTACATTTCTCCAGCATCATTGCTTACCTGCAAACATATGGAAATATAAATTTATAATTTCTGTCAACCACTTGTGCTTGTTTAACAGTGCATAACTCAAAATTGCTAATAGTTTGGATATGCAATATATTGTAAACCTATAAAAGTTATATATTACAACAGATAGATTTCAATTAATTTCAACAAAAGATATAAAAATGTATGGACTTAACTCAGGGTTGATATATTAATATGAAGGACACAATCCCTTCCCACAAGGAGCTCCTGGGTATTTCCTAAAATTATAGGGTATTACAAAAATTATCCACGAATGATGTTTCTCTATAAAAAAGTACTTAAACATCATAAATCTAGCAGCATATTCTAGGAAAAATAGTCATCCATCCTACTAATAGATCTAGAGTAGAAAATAAATTCCATATTTGTACAGCTGTATGCTCAATTGGGAAAATATCTGAGGAACTAGTCTTTGAATGTCAATATTCTTTGAATGCTGTAACACATGATAAAATCTTCATTCCACTTTCAATTAAATTTATTTCTTTGCCTAAATTCTTATACATGCATCAAAAGCACCAATTATTCCTTGGCATAGCATCTGGGGGGCTTTCTAGCACTTAACTACCTAATAAGAAGCTATAGTGTTTTCTAACTTTGGACCCAGTCCACACATGTGACAAGCCTTTAATGGGCTCATTTAATGGGCTGTAGTAAGGTCTGTGAATCTTATCAGATGGCTTCTCCTTGAAAATAACTATCATAGTCTCATAAATAATTAGAATTCCAAGACTAGAAATACCCAAAATTTTATAACAAAATCAGTTCCTTTTACAGCATATGCCACAGTGCAATTTGTTCTTGTAAAGCTATCTGGGATATCTTGAGAATAAAAGAAAACTATAAAACAGTCTTGTTCCACTATATTCCAAAAATTCCACCATCTTTGATTGAAAAGCCAGTTTTAAGAGTTGGGGCATTTTATACGTGGAAAAATGTAACCAAGTTTAAGAAGAAAAAATAAATACAATATCGATCTTTGACAGCTGTTGGTTTCAACCTGAGGAAAACCGGTTCAAGTCTTGACCATTAAGCAAATTAAACCACTCCAAATCCGTTCATTGAAAAATTATGTGGGAGGAGAGACCCTCGATAAGCAAAGAAGTTGATTTAATCGAAGGGGACGGTGGGGGGGGGGCACCCTAAGACACATGGTGTACTTACACAATTATATCAAGGTCACTCACTGAACTGAACCTGAGAAGGGAGGGAAGGAGGGCGAGGGAGCGGGGTGGGAATTGGGGAAGAGATCAAATGAGAAATGTGTGCAAATACGTCGTTATCAATTTGTACCTAACAAAGATGTATGCTTACAATGCACGAATTATTAAAAAAAAAAAAGAAAAAAAGAAGGTAGTATATGTCATGGAGAAAAATGAAGTATGGGAAGAACATTTGGAATTAAAATTTAAAAATTTAAATTGAGTATTTGGTACATTCTCACTAAGGAAATGTTTGAATAAAATTTTGAAGGATTAAAAAAAAAGAAAAATTATGTGGGTATTCATCCCGTTTGTTATTAATTTAAAATGTATGGCAAGCACTTTAACAAATCAAGGTGCTAGGGCAGATTCAAATGGCTGCTAACTGAATGTAACTAAATTTTTTACAATTAAATGAAAAACTGGGTGCCTTATCTTCAGTAGCCACATTTCCAGGGTTCAGTGGTCACCAGTGGCTAACGGCTGTAACTACAAAATATGTTGAGTGGGTTTAAAACTTCTATGCTCCGATATCTCACAATCTTTTTTTTTTTTTTCCTTTTTGTGCCCTTCCATTGCTAGAGAGTGCTTTTAATGTGCTAGGTAAATCAAATAATGCCACGAGACTTTTAATGTTTACAAAGAAAAAAATCATCTTAAAAAGAAGCAATGTTGTCGGGCTACTTTGTTTCGGAAATGTATTATGCTGTCGCTGCTTTAGGGGCATGTGTCCTGCAGACGAACAGCTGAAAGGAAAAGCTACATCACGGCCTGGAGCTCAAGAGCGCAGAGCAGCGACGAGGCAAAAGAACCAGATGCCCGCACACTCGCGCTGCGCAGCTACAGGAAACCCTCAAGGTCAGGGTTCTGCTGTCAATCATCCGCGAGGGGGCCGACTCAGCCTTCGCTGGCGGAGGGCGGCAGCAGTCTTTCTGCCGGCCCAGCGCCGCTTCTCTCCCGGACACCCAAGCCCTCTCACGCTGCAGCCCTCACCCTTCTCGCACCCCGCCAGATCGGCCGCCGCCGCCTCCAGCGCGTCCAGCAGCAGGAATGTGTCCTCCGCCGGCTCGTACACGTCCCTGAAGGCACCGTGACCCACGTGTCCGTACAGCGGCGTGGGGAAACTGGGCGCCGCCATCTTTTGCACCCCACCCCGTCCTGCGCGCATGCGTACGCCGCTCCAGGAATGCGCATGCGCACTCGCCGCGGCGCAGGCCCAGGAGTGGGACTCAATGTCTGGGGCCGAGTATCGCGTAGTGTTTTAATGCTAACAGTGGACGTGGACGCTCATGAAATTTTTAAGTAGACAGTTGTATTAATCTGCCACTGTTGACATTTACTTTCGTCTTTTAAACACTTAAAGCGTATTTCATTTTATAGACTTAACGTGATATTGGGTATCCTCAATTTATTTGACTAAGGTGAATGTTTCTTCATTCCAAGAACGTTTGGAAATATTCTAGTTTTAGTTGGCAAGGATTTGCAAAAATAATGATTACCAAGTTTTACTATTTTATCTTTATACATCAGCTGAACTTTAAGCTTGAACTTTAATATTTCTTTAATCATTTGATTTTTTTTTTTTTTTTTTTGCGGTACTGGGGATTGAACTCAGGGGCATTCTACCTCCGAGCTATACCCCCAGCCCTATTTTTTATTCTTTATTTTGAAACCGGGTCTCACTAAGTTGCGGAGTGCCTCACTAGGTAGCTGAGGCTGGCCGCGAACCCGGATCCTCCGGTCTCAGCCTCCCGAATGCTGGGATTACAAG
>PVLC010027521.1:0-21876 GCA_004027655.1 Graphiurus murinus
TTTTTTTTTCTATGTGCACACTGAATGTCTTGCAGTTTGTGAATGGGAAGAACTGGTGCTAAACAAGCTTAAGTGAAGAGACTTCATTTCCTCTGCTGAATTACAGGGTGTCCTCTGAATTTGTTGTTTTATTTTTCCATCACTTTTTGTTTGTTTGTTTGCATTTCTCTTTAGTCTGGTAAGGTACTTCATGATCTGAGATATTCAGGGGAAGGTTTTGGAAGGATAATGAGGGAGAGTATGCCTGTCCACAATGCAAGTCCAAGTTGACAGGAGTTGATGGTGAGTACAATTTTAACCTGCTTCAGCTCCTTCATCCATGCTGCTTCAGAACACAGAGGAAGAAGCCCGTGGCACATATCACTATGCCATTCCTTTTCATGGTCCAATATTACTCTATGATATGGGTATACCATATGAAAGAATTTTGTTTATTCATTGGCCTGAAGTTGAATATCGACTTGTTTCCACTTTTTGGATCTGTGAAAAATCATGCTGTGAACATTCACACAGAAGTTTCCATGTGATAGTCTAGTGATACTTTAAACATGAAGCCTAAGTCATTGTGTAATAGAGTTGGTAGTTCTAAATTAAATATTCTTGTATGCTTGCTTACTAAAACTTTGTAACTCTCTAGGGGGAAAATGATTTAAAGTACTAACCTGTATAACATATTTATTTTTTATCATCATGTTCCAGACTCTGTTTGACCCTAGGGAAATGATGATTAATATGATATTACTTCATCTCCCAAAGGGATAACAATCTAATGTGAAGACAGCCATGTAACAGATAAATCCAGTACAAGTGAAAGGAGCTATAATAATCCTGAGCTCAGTTGTCTCATTTATGCCAGCCTAAGGCACTGGTGAACTTCTTGAAGTAAATAACTAGTGTCAAACATAGGGAGATGGTTTTAAGTTGGACAAAATGTTCCTGCATGATTTCAGTTTTCTTTCTAAATTTGACCTCTGTTTTCTTTCTTTCTTATAAGAAATTCCTTCAGGTACTCTGTGCTCTTTACTCACATTTGAATCACCAAAAAATATTGTTGGTAAACAAGAACACTGGGAAGCGTGTTGTAAACTACATCCCCAATCATGGAGAAGTCTGAAGGAACTGTTTCATTTGGAATCTCTTTGGTAATTGGTATATTGAGTCATTTTCTGGAGCTGGTAGACTTCTTAGAAAATGAGTTAAAATCTCCTCCCTAAAGAGAAAATTAATTAATTATAACAATTAATTATTTAATTAATAAAGCTGCCAGAATCTTAGCTGGGGATTCACCTTTCAATATATAAAGGAGTTTTTCCCAACATGGTTTAGTTATCATTTTACTTTAAAAAAAGCTATAAACGGTAAATACTGTTGCCTTACCTCAATTTTTTTTCCTTTTTAGTCTCATTCTTGAATAATAATGTTTTATACATGAAGTTATCTGTATCAATGTAAATATTAACTGAAAAGGGAAGGAAGGGACACAGAGGGAAACACACAATGAATGCTGTGTATGTATCTGTCATTTGGAACCTCACTATGATGTATAATCACAATGCACAAATAAGAAAGAAAAATTATAATGCGTTAAATTATGAAATTACATACTTTGGCACAATTTTCTATTAGTATTTTGGTTCTATCCTTTTTCTTTATAATTACTTAACTGTATAGGCAGCATTAATCTGTATCTTCTATATCTCATAATCTCATACGCTTTTATTGATGCATTGTACCCTCACATCATAATGTAGTTCACAGTGATCGTGACGTGTATGCACACAGAACTTAGTGGGCTTACCCCTGGCTCCCTGCCCACTTCTCCCCTTCCCACACATGGTATTGAGATTGACATTGGAATTCTCACATACATACATAATATCCCTAGAAATGATTCCTTCATTGATCCTCTCTCTCCCTCCCATCTTCCCTTAGACAACCTTCCTGGCTCCAGTCAAATTTCTCCATTATCTAAAGTCCCTCTAGTATCCCTATTACTCCCAGCTTCCAAACAAGAAAAAACATACGACCCTTCACTTTCTGTGATCTGCTAACCTGACTTAAATAATGTTCTCCAGGTCCATCCATTTATACAACTCTTTTTATTAAAGACTAATGATTTGCTTTGGTTTCTTTTTGTTTTACTGTAATATTTTTAGAAAATGATTTCATTTATTCTTCTTGGGATCATTGGGCTTAAATTCAGAACTCATGTGATTCTATAGCTTCATAACAGTTGTTTGTAGCTACAGTTATCTCCCTCACATCCCTTTGCTTGTCCCATCTAAGCTTTCCACAAGGGGCAGCCTTTTCACACCCCTAACCTTGTACACAGTTTTCTATTTCAGCTTTTCTTCCTTTACAAGGCCCAGACCTGAACTCCTGCCCTATATGTGTATTAAAACCTCACATCCTAGAATTAACAGTATTTTTCTTTAGTGACTAAATTAAGAAAGAAGGAAGGAGGGAAGGAAGAAAATATATTCTTGATTTCAGAAATGAATGGATAATTAACAGCACGTGCACTAATATTTCCATCTAGCTTGTTTTGTTGCCCAAAAATATAAGAATCTAGAGATAGACACTTAATTCTAGGATGTGTGTCCTTAGCTCACCCCATGCAAATTGTGGCCTTCATTTAGCTTTTCATTTAAACATTATACCTCAGTAGAATGAACCTGAGTTATATAGTTTCATTTACATAAAAGTATATCTGAAGCCCGTCAGTGCTCTGTATATATATCTTCTTTTACAACAAACTATCATTTCTTCACAGGGTGAAAGAAGGGAAGCAGGTAGTTTTATAATCAAGTCATATGAAGGAATTGAAGTTGTGATACCATGGCATTGGTGCAAATGCCTGCTTCTATGGAGAGGTGAACAGTAAGTGTGAGAGTAAAAAACTAGATTTGTTCAGTCTCTGTGTCTTACACCAATTTGAGGTAGGGGCATGTGCTTCATCTCCAGTTTTTTCTACGCTGACACAAGGCCAAAAGAGTTAAGGCTACATCAGAAGTTGCTTTCTTGTGGCATGAAACATATATTTTTGCTATGTCTCGGGTGCCTTTGATTATATAATATAAATATACTTTTTGTTCAGTAACAATTGTCATTTGATGATATCAAAAGGCTTCACAAATAGATCTTTGAAGGATAAATAGAGAATTCAAAGTCTAAGAATTTAGTTACAGTTATGAAATACCTACTATGACCAAGAAAAAGTTTCTCAATTCTTTAAACTATCTGGTTTTCTAGTATATGAAATAGAGGTATTACATAGACTCTTAGTAGGACAATTACAGTTAATAAATAAATATTAAAATATGAGATGGGAAAGAGGCTGATAATCCATATCTGTTGCCTGGTTTTAGAAATGCTAATATAAAAATAAAACTGGATACAGTTAGACTCAATATTCTAGCTGTCCCTCCTAGGTCAATAATGGTATGTACTCCAAAAAGTAAATTTTCACATACAAAGTAAAGAATATGGAATATTGGGATGCCTGGGTCATAGAAGCTTTCTGTTTTGAAGATATTATCTAATTTAATTCTCACTATAATCCTATGAGCTGATTTTATTATTCCAATTTTTCCAAAAAAGAAACTAAGGTCAAAATGAAGTTTATGTATTCTATCAGAAAAAACAAAACAAAACTTTACTTTTGTGTGACATGCTATCTCATTACAAAGCCCATTCGGTGTTTGTGTATGTGTGTGTGTGTGTGTGTGTGTGTATATGTGTATGTGTTATTTCATTATTCTGTTAATCATGACTGCCAATACATAGAAAAAAAATCTAGGATACTTGCTACTTGATAAAAGGAAAATGTTTGTCAAAAATTACAGAGTTTATGTATGAGTGATATGGGAACCAACATTTGCTATTAGCATAATATCTTGTCCAGAAGTCTTATTAATCCCTTTTCAGTTTTAGAGTTCTTGATTGACTTTTTTACATATTCAAGAATTAAAATGGATTTAAGGTCATGAGCCACACAAAATTATTATATTGTGTGTAGTAATAAGACTCATAAATTTTAAAATGATAAAACTAGAAGATGTTGGCCTAGGCCTCAGAAGTAATGAATAGTAGGCCAACAGCAAGAACAAGGTTTCAGTAATGAGCAAGCCTAACCATGTCTTTGTTCATAATTATTCTTTTTTCCATATCTCTTTCCCTTATTTTAATCTAAGCATATCCATTTGTTTATATGACCCATGATTTATATGTACCATACAATTTTAACCCACATAAATATTCCTAAATCATGTTAATTTTTCATACTATTATTGTAGAGGTCTTATTTTTCATTATTCCTGTCTTCTATTTTCAGTATAATCATCTATTTGAAGTCCCAAAAGTGTGAGCCATTTCTGTATATATTTAGCTGCTTCCTCTACTTGGGCAATACTTTATTTGCTTCTTTTCTTCACATCATTCTGTTTATTTATTTATTTGGTGGTACTGGAGATTGACCCCGGGAGCATTCTACCTATGAGCCACAACCTCACCCATTTTAAATTTTTCTTTCTTTCTTTTTTCTTTGGTTTTTTTTTTTGTGTGTGTTTGTTTTGTTTTTTATTTTTTGTTTTGTTTTTTTTTTGAAACAGGGTCTCACTAAGTTAGTTGCTCATTGGCATTGAACCTGATATTCAATCCTCGGTGTCAGTCTCCCAAGTATTTCCTTTGCTTATTTCTACAATTCTTTCTTCAATGCTCAGTTCAGGCATCTCCTTTTTCCAGAAAGCCTTTCCTAATAATTTGCTCTCCCCAGGCTCATTCAGAGATGGTGTATGGTATGTCTCCACTATGTTCCACATTTCCTTGCACATTAAATGCAACACATAAGCCTGGCGAAAAGAACAAAGTTGTCCTGTCACACTGGGGAGTTCAACCCTTGAAACCATCAATTACTAGTTGCACGCCCTTTGTTAAGTCTTTCAAACTTTCTCCATCATGTTTTATTTTTTGGAAGATAAGAGTAGCTATCTAATGCAGGATAGTTGAAAAGAGAAATTCCATCTTATGAAAGGCAGAGTAGGCATTTGTGTCAAATATCACTCCTTTGGGCCCCAGACCCATCTCTGCCCTTCTCTACCTTTTCCTGATCCCATGAGGCTGATTTGTAAGAAGTGCATAAATTAGCTCCTTGACCCTCTGGCTTGAGCTGGGTTTCACCCACAGATGTGCATAGTAGATTAGAGGGCAGAAGGAAAGTGAAGTCGCAGGTCAGGATATTGAGCCCCAACTCCCTGTCTGCCACAGAGCCTGGGGTCCCCTGCATCCTTCTCTAAGGCCACGAACTGCCAGCTGGCTCAGTCAATACAGTGATCTTCTCTGTCTTCCAGTGGCCGTTCTCTGGCCTTACCCTTCATGCCCAGGGTACTGCATAATCCCTCAGTCATTCCCTTAAACCCTGCTCCCCAAATTATAAATAGTTTCTTTGTTAAACCCTCCTCAGAAACCCAGCTTGAGTGTGTCAGCTGTTTCCTGCTAGGGCCCTGACTGATACCATAGTCAACATATTAACAATATGCACTTAATAAACTGCCCAGAAAAAAATGTATCTTAATTTCTCTGATTTGCTTGCCAGACTGAAAACTACTCCAGAGCAGGGACAGGGTTCGTTTGTCACCATTATTCTCTGTTGTCATGCATTCTGTTGGCAAAGTATGAGCACTAAATAAATGTTTCCTTGATTTAATAAAGAAAGGCAGGAAGAAATGCATATTATTCTGATTTCTTAAAAATATGTACTGCTCCCTATTCTTCCTCAACACTAAGAACAATGTTTCATACGAGATAAGAGGATCACAGGTTTGCAACAAGACTCAGCAACTTAGTGAAGCCTTAAGCAACATAATGAGACCCTGTTTCACCATAAAAAAGAGCTGGGGGTATAGCCATGAGGTAGAATCCCTGGGTTAAATCCCAAGCACCAAATAAATAAATAATGTAATGAACGCAGATTTATTCTGAAAGAATGTGGATTTTTCTAGAAAGAAGAATGTATGATGACTAAAAGAAAAATGTTTCAGGGTGCATTAAATTTGGAATCAAGCCGTTAGATTAAGTGCCACATAAAACCAGCTAAGATATGTTTGGAAGGCACTTAATTCTTATTCGGTGAATATCTTTATGGAGTAATATTTAGTTTGATAATCTGTACACAGTAAGTATTTAGAGAAAAGTGAATTGAGAAGGAAGCCTTCTATAGATTATTTAGGTAAGCAGTTTTTACCAACCTCTCTTTTGCATAGCACATTAGTCAGCTGCATCCATTTTGAAAAACATTACCTGGAACAAGATCACAGAGGTCAATTATTTTCTTCTCTCTGTAAGAGGCATGCTTTTATATTATAATTTTGGCGGTTGTTCTAATATCTTGTCTATCATAGGGATCATTGTGGACCCAGGAACAACTGGGACTGTTTAGGGGAAAGATAATTCATTTCAAGAGGCCAAGCAAAAATTATAGATTTGGAAACAAATAGTTTATGTTTGCAAAGAAAAGGAGAATTAAATTTGTGAAAGTATTTTGTTTTCATAAACTCTGAAAAAGTAACATTGTTTTTAACAGCATATGGAAGTAGAACAGACATGCATTATTAATTGCTTTTTAGCGTCGTAGAAGGTTAAAATTAGAAAGGTTAAGTTTTTGCCCAGTTATGTAGAACATGATAATTTCTGAATTATTGTGAACTTGTGAGCTGGTGTATCTATTTTACCAAGATAACTATACTTGTACAGAGTAGCCAGCTTCTTAGACCAATATGTTTATTCCAGTACAAAGAATTTTATTTGCTTATATTTTCTTAAACATTATTATGAAGACTGATAATAAGAGATTATAATTAATGATGAAACACTTAGGAATTGTTCATGTGAACCTTTATTTTGGTTTGAGTTTTGATGTTTTCTTAGGACTAACCTTGGTCTTAAAACCACTGGGGTGGCATTGCCTACAAGTTTTCCCAACCCATTTACTTTAGAACCTTTGGTTATTTGAGTAATTGTATGAGGCCCTGAATATTCACAAATAGGTAGTGTTATGTGTAGACAGAAATTTCTATGACTTGAATATGTTCAATTAATATTTTACAATGCATATATGTATGTATGTATATATGTATGTATGTATGTGTGTAACTGTAGGGGAGAAAAAAGTATTACCTTTTCCTCACCCATTGAATGTTCACGGCTGATACATAACAAAAAAGAGAGTAATAAAAGTATAACAAATTTACTTGATATGAGTTTTAAATGACACAGGAGCCTTCCAAAATGAAGATCCAAAAACCCTAGAAAACTGAACATTTTTATGTCTACTTTGATGAACAAATACGGAGAAAATTATATAGAATCATCATTAGATAAAAAGAGAGTATGACCTAATTTTAATAATCTGAAGGAAGAGGCAGATTGATCAAAGCCTATTTATTCAGATTCTTCTAGGGCTCTCCATATGAGGCAGGACAAATCTGTTGTTGTTGTTACTGGAGATTGGACCCAGAGGCATTCTACACCCCTATCCAGCCCTGTTTGTTTGTCTGTTTGTTTGTTTGTTTGTTTTGAAACAGGGTCTTACTACTTTGTGGAGGGCTTGGCTAAGTTGCTGAGACTGGCTGAGAACCTTCCCTTTATGCTTATTTTGAAATGGGATCTTGCTAGCTAGATAGCTGAGAGTCTCGCCAGTTGCTGAGGCTGTCCTCAAATCTGCAATACTTCTGTCTCAGCCTCCCATGTACTGGGATTAATGTCAAGCTGGACAGGATAACTTTTACAAGAGAGTCTTCAGAGAAGAATAGAGGAAGTCAGAATGACCTTCAAGGTTTATGACTTACTTTGCAGGTGAGGAATTCTATGACACTACTTTGAAGAGAAAAGGGGGGATAGGTGAAGGTCAAAAAAACCTTCCTGCTTCTGTGGCCCTCCCAGTCTCCTTGAACTCAAACACTCTTCAGGCCAAGGAGCCATACTTTCGAGTATCCTTATGTTCTGAGCCCGATGGTTTAACAATTATCTTATGAGTGGATAAAGGAAATATGGTATATACATCCAACATAAGAGAATTGCTAAACCAACAATTATGTCATTATCTGTGTTAAATAGATGTTGAATATTATGTTCTTTCTTCTAGAGGATCTGTACAATTTATTGACATTAAAACAATCTCTTTTTCCCTGGCAAAAGGTACACCTTTTAGTTCTGCATTTTCATTTAATAGTTAGGCTTGCTTTACTGTCCTTGGAGGCAGTGCTATCTCTTAGCAGCCATCCCACAATTCTACAATCATGTTTTTCTGCTACTCTACTTCTTGTATAATATATCTTAAATTATACTGTTTGTTCTTACAATGTAGATTTTGTTCTTTGGTATTGCTATTTAAATAATTTCTAATAAAGATTTAATTGCAAATAGTGTTTGCATTAAGTAATAGCTGAACTAGTCTGCATGGGGCAGAATTCTGCACAATCTGAAAATGGACTCCTGGAAAATTAATACCCTCTGCCTTCAGGATAATTTATAGACAGTTAAGTGCAGCAAAGAAAATATAAGTCATTCAGCATCATGGTAGTCAGAATTTTCTTAATACTTCAACAGTTTACAAAGACTGTTTATAGGTCTGTGTGTGTATCTGTGTGTGTGTATCTGTGGTGTGTGTGTGTGTGTGTGTGTGTGTGTGTGCGAGAGAGAGAGAGAGAGAGAGAGAGAGAGAGAGAGAGAGAGAGAGAGAGAGAGAGAGAGAAACTGGGGATTGAATACAGGAAGATTCTACTTCTGAGCTACAACCCCTGGCTTAAAAACAAACAAACAAACAAACAAAAAACACCTTTTTGTTCCTTTTATTTTGAACAGATTTCACAAGGTTCGTTAGTCTTACTATGTTTTCAAGTCTGTCCTTGAACTTGTGATCTTTCTGTCTCAGCTTCCCAAATACTGAGATTACAGATATGTGCTACCATGCCTAGCTTGAAGACTGGTTTTGAGGGGATATTTAGTGAATTACTGAGATATATTATCAAAAGACCTCTTTTAAACTGAAGGAGGGATGGTTAGGACTCATCTCTAGAATGTAATTTAGAGCATAGCCAAGTACCCCAAACTGACTTTCAGAACAGTTACAAAAGTACTTGGCACAGACAATATATGAAGTCAACAAATAAGAGAAGGATAAGTACATTCAAATGCACTCAGCAAATAAAATGAGAACTAACATGGAAGAGAACACAAAACAATGAAATATCTATAAGATTTAGAATTAAGCAGAAAGATGTGGCCTGCACAATTCACTAGTAGCTTAACATTAAACATAAGCATTGGTTTCCTTCACTACACCTGGATATAATATGTAACTTGCAAGCTTATTTTGAGGATTGAATTATAAAAACATTAATGCAAAATGTCTAGCCCAAAAAAGACGTTCATTTAATATGATGCATGAAAATCATTGTCAGGTAAATCCTAGCATGCCCCTTTTCCTAGCTAAGCTTCTGTGAGGATGCTGGGATAATGTGTCCCTGATTCTGTTTGGTCAGTCTCTTCTCATAGTGTGACTTCCTTCCTCTCCCTGTCTGTGCTGAGTTTGTTGCTGGCTCTCTCCTCCTGACTCACTGCCTAATAGTACATTCGAATGAGGTCCAGTCACATATTTCTTCCCTCAGCCCTTCACTTCTACTTCCTCTGTATCTAAAGTGATACTTGTGTCCTTAAAACTTCATCCATTAGTCTAAAAGGCTAAGATGTACACAGAGCACACTGAGGTTGTGACAAGTGAAATTGTTGAAAAATACATGCATATTCTCTGATCACTCCCTTCTTCCCAGGGGGTCCAAGAACTAATAACTGGCAGAAAGTGAATATAAATACAGAAATACCAAATTCTCTGGCTTCTGAAGATTAAATTTAGAGTCAATAATTTATCCAATTTTATGTCCCCCAGGTTATCCGTTATAAAGTCTTAGGAATTATAGATGCTCAATATGTATTGAATGAATGTATAAGTCTGAAGTTCAACCATAGAGGACTGATGACTATTTATATATATACTTTTCAACTCTGCATGTACATATACATAAGCAAAACCATAATAATCATTGGTCTATATACATTTTCCAATGCAGAATGTATTTCAGAATAACTAAATAATTAATGAGGAAAATTTATTTGTGTGTGTGTGTGTGTGTGTGTGTGTGTGTGTTACTGGAGAGTGAGCTGAGCTACATACCTAGCTAGCCCTAATTTACTTAATATTTTGAAATAGGATGACACTAAGTTACCACACATTAGCCTCGAATCTGGAATCCTTCTGTCAGAACCTCCCAAGTACTGGGATTACAGGAGTGCATTACCATGCCTGACTAGGAAAATTTATTCTTTACAAAAGAATCATCATTAGTAAGTGTAATAGAATGACTGAAATAGAAAAACTACCATTCTTTCAATCTTTAATAAAATTGTATATACAGTAAAATATTAGTAAATCATAAATCCACATAAAACTTTGTTGCATAATTATATAATTGAACAGTCTAACATCACCTCAAGCCACTAATTTTAGGAACACAAAGAGGGAACACCAGACAACATAGTTTTTTACTATCTTGGAATAAGTAGTACACAAAAGCATCTGTGAAGTAATTATTGACAAAAGCATTAAGAAAATTTAATCAAATTTCTAGATCCAACTTCCTTCCTATAGGAGGAAACATAAGTATTATTGAAAATGCATGGGATTTAGAAAACTTCTAATAAACATGTTAAATCCACAAAAACAAATTACTCAACTCTAAAATGTGAGAAATTGTATAGGACAAAATCCAGTTTCTTCCATAAAAACATTGTATTTTTATTTTATTTATTTATTTATTTATTTATTTATTTATTTATTTATTTATTTTTGCGGTACTAGGGATTGAACTCAGGGGCATTCTACCTCCGAGCTATACCCCCAGCCCTATTTTTTATTCTTTATTTTGAAACCGAGTCTCACTAAGTTGTGGAGTGCCTCACTAGGTAGCTGAGGCTGGCCTCGAACCCGGATCCTCCGGTCTCAGACTCCTAAATGCTGGGATTACAAGCGTGCGCCACCATGCCCGGCTCCATAAAAACATTGTATTTTTAAAAGAAACTTATAGATTAAAAGAAATGGAGCCAGGCATGGTGCCACACACTTGTAATCTCAGTACTTGGGAGGCTGAGACTGGAGGATCTGCGTTCGTGGCCAGCCTCAACTACTTAGTGAGGTCCTCCACAACTTAGTGAGACCCTGTTTCAAAATAAAGAATAAAAAATAGGACTGGGGGGTGTATCTTGGAGGTAGAATGTCCCTGAGTTCAATCCTCAGTAATACACACACACATACACATACAAAAAAAAAAAAGAAGAAAGAAAGAAAAGGAAAGAAAGAAAAAAAAGAAAAAGAAATGGATGTAATATATCAACCAAATGATGCAATGTTTGGGACTTGTTTGTATCTTGAGGGGGGGAAAAGGCATTTTGAAGATAATTAAAGAAAACTGACAATAAACTTGAAATCAGATAATATTAAGAGATTATCTTTCTTGTTTTTGTTTGAGATGTTGTATGTGCGTGTTGTTATATTTTTGTGTTCTTAATTGTTAGCTGTATATACCTAAATATTCAAAGCAAAGTATATTATCTGTAATTTGTTTTAACATACTGTAGAATTTTCAAGTTGGTGGAGAGAAAAGAAATAATGCCTATGGAAAAATGTTGGTTGTTGAAATTTGGTGAGGGATATATAGTAGTTCATTACATATTTTTTACTTAGCCATATATAATTGTTCCTGGAGTAAAGTTTATTTTTAAATGGTCGATAATGATATTGAGCTATTTATGTTACTTGTACCAAATGTCAGTTACTATTAAAAATTAAAGACAAAAGTTTGAAAAACAAAGCTGGAGAAATATGTTCAAACTACCACCAAATAAAGGAACAAGCCGTTTGGTGGCTCATACCTATAATCTCAGTACTTGGAAGGCTGAGACAGGAGGATCTCAGGTTTGAATCTAGCCTCAGCAATTTAGTGAGACCCTGTTTCAAAATTAAAAAAAATACAATAAAATAGGGCTAGGGGTGTAGCACATAGGTAGATCACCCCTGGGTTCAATCTCCAGTACCAATAAATAAATAAATAAATTAAATATAAGAGGAAATGTGAGTGATTAGAGTGAGGAAAAAGCACAATTGACCAGGTAAACACTAGGTAGATGGTAAATGATTGGAAATAGAGGATCAATCATGCTCATGAACTCAACAAATCTAAAATTAAACTCATCTTTAATTTCCATAAACATTTTACCGTCTATTGTTCTTATTTTAGTTAATTTAATAGCATGAGCCAGAAACCTAGGAGTCGACCCCAAATCTCTTTTTCCTTCATTTCCCTTTGAAATAATCACTATATAATCTCTCAGATCCACTTACTTCTACCCATCTCAGTGATAATCACTATGGTCCAAGCAGCATCATTTCTTGCCTGGCTGGATTCACTGATCCCCTAATAGTTATTTCTAATTTACAGTAGCTCCCATTCCCATATCTGTCCTTCTCTCATTAGCTTGAACCAAAATACTTAAAATTTACATGTGGTTGCACCAAAATTCTGCTTTAAACCATTTGTGGAGCATGATCTGGCCCATATACCCACCTCCACACTTGTACCACACTGCTTCTGCTTTGGGGCTATTGCCACACTGACTGTCCCTAGAGTCCTTGAATGTGCCATGCTGCTTCCACTTGGGGCTTTTGTGAACAGTATTCTTTCTTTCTGAATAGTTACACCACTGATGTTCCTCCTCTTTCCAAAGACATTTCTATTTATCCTTCAAATGACCCTGGAAGTGTCATTTCTTTCAGAAAACCTTTCTTGACTATCCCTCATGAGAGAAGATAGGCCCCATTGATATCTTTTCTAATAGCTCTCTGTAATTTTCTTTGACTGAATCTTTAAAAAGTCATTTAATACAGAAAATATTATTTAAAATGTGCCTACTTATAAATATTATTAAACTACTAAAATTAAAACACAGCTTTAAAGACTATATCCTTCATGATAGAGATTTTTTTGATTGTTGTTGTGCACACCATAGCTCTCTCGCTCTCTCTCTCTCTTCCTTTTATGGTAGTGGTGAGAATTGAACTCAGGGGCATTCTACTTCTGGCTATACACCCAGCCATGTTTTCTTTTATTTATTTATTTTTTTGGAAATAGGGTCTTGCTAATGCTAAGACTGGCTTTGAACCTACTATTCTCCTGTCTCTACCTCCCAAGTACTAGGTTTACAGGCACCAAGTACTAGAATTACAGGCATGTACCACAACTCCCAGCCTCATCTCTCAATATATGCCTAAGAATTGATATTCCTAGTTCTAGTTAATGGAGTATTGCATTAACTCCATGTTGGGTTTTACAATTGCCCAGGACAAGACATGACACTTTCAAATCCTATAATCCAGAGATCCCAAAAGTATATAAGGAGAAACTGATCTAAATAGGGTTTGTATCTAGGAACTCAATGCAGACAAGACTATTAAATATGTTGACCAGAGAAGACAGTGGCCTAGTTTGAGGAGGAATAGGAGAACTGTCAATTTAAGGAAATCAAACTCGTGAGGAAAACTAAGAAGACAAAGTATATTTTAGTCATTCCTCTAAAGATAATATTAATAAAAAATAGACTTGGGAAAGTAGACACAGATGCCATTAGAAAGCATGATGGAGACTTTCAAAGTTATTTTGCTGGGAAGCCGAGTGGGGGTAAGTGAAATCAAATTTATTAATTAAATCAAACATGGAAAACATTTAATTCTGCCTGCAACTAGATGGAAAAGATTTACAAAAGGTTGCACGTGGTAGCAAGTAATACAGAAGGAAGACTCTACAAGGACAAGAAGCCCTGTGTTAATATCTTTTTGGCTCTGAAAGGACAGGCATAAAGGACTAAGCCTTCTGGAGGAGATCATGTGGTAACTTTCTGATCCCAGCCAGAGGCAGCATTCCCATGGAAACTTCTCTTCTCTTTCTTTGCACCCATGCACTGCTCCATCCATCAGCAAAGGCTGCCTTGGGTCTCAAGAGAGTCATATGGAGGAGCCTTGATGTTTTTCTAAATAATGAGACAAATGCCAATGAGCAGGGAAGAGAACAGAAAGCCAGCTGACATTCTAGCAAATGATGCCCTTCCCTAGAACACTCAGCTCAGCTAAGAGTCCACACTGATGATTTTCTCAAACTTTCATTGACATTTTTTTTGTACCTCCAAACTGTACCCCCAACCCTTCCTTTTTTGTTGTTTTTGGTTTTGTTTTGAAACAGGGTCTTGCTAAATTAACAAAGCTGGTTTCAAACCTGTGATCTTCCTGCCTCTGCCTCCCAAGTACTAGGATTCTGGGCAGGTGTGCACCATCTCTCCCATCTAACACTTGTTCTTTAAATTCAGGGTTTAATGCAAAATAAGACAAGAACGGAAGCCTCAGAGGGACAACTATGATTTGACTACTTTTTTCTTGTCACACTCTTCAGCTCACAAAAGGTTTCACCTTAGTTCAAACCAAATAGTATTAAGTCTGTAGGTCCTTCTATGGATTGGTTCCAGATTTGACCACCTATAATATAGGGGACCTATCTAAATCTAATACTTGAATGCAGTGGACAAAACAGTCTCAACCTCTACACAGCTTCTCCTGCCTCAATTATTATTTCTGTTCTCTTTTATCATTCTAGCTTATGCCCACCCTTTGAAGTTTTACTCAAAGGGCTCTGCCTTAATAACACTTATACACTATTAGCCAAAACTCTGCAATTTTTTCCAGCATCCTCATTTCGCAGAAACATCCCTTCTATTAAAAGATTGATGTACTTTCTATCTATATTACACAATTTAAAACTAATTTCTACACTGTTTTCTCTCATATGAGGAAGCTAGAAAGAAAATAAGAAACAAAAGGGACTTTGGGTAGGTGAAAAGAAAGACCAGTAGAATAGAGGAAGGGTACTTGGGGAGGGAGAATGGAAGGAAGGGAAAAGGAAGCTTGATGAAGTAAACATTTCAAATAATGCTGTGTCCGTATATGAAGGTATCACTACTAATCTCACTAACATGTACGTTGGGGGTGGGGAATATCAGGGTGGAACCCAGAGGGAAACACACCAAGTGCTATGTGGATGTATGTTTACATCACTTTGAACCTCACTATGATGTATAATTACAATACACCAATAAAAGTATATTTAAAAATAAAACAATGTAAACAACTGAAATAAACCTAATAAACACAGCTAACATTATTTTTTTCAATGAATCTCAATTTTCCTAGTTCACTGTACAGAGAAATAACTCCTGGGAAAATTGAGATGATCAAAAAGACTTATTGAATAAATATGTTATATTTATTTATTCACCCACTAAATTGAGAATTCTTTTGGAAGAATCACACTGCAAAAATTTCAAATAAAACCCTGATATCTAGAATTTATGGGTACAACAATATGACTGTAGCATGAGAAAGAGAGGGAGATCTTGAAAGTTTTACTAGAAACGTTCTCACAATAAAGCACATCAGTTACCACAATGACCTACCCTTAATAATAGTTAGAAAATTATTTTTAAAATCAGGGAAAAGTATAAGAAATATTTCTTATTCTTCTCATACTTTGTGTAAAATACATGAGCTAACATGTAATCGTATATAAGGAATAATCTCTGGGATCTAAAGAAAATCTCTCTCTATAAAGTGAGTTCTATAAATGTCGCAGTCTATTTTCTTGTCTCTGAAAAACAACAGCCTTATGCCCATAATCCAGAATGCTTACTGACTTTGTTTAATAGGAGAAGCTCTATTCATTTCATCTCTTCTCATTCGCAAATTCAAATAATCATTCATTTCATAGTCAATTAGCTGGGTTTGCTTAGGTCAGGCATTATTACTATGAAACATTATTAAATAGTAACTATAAGAAATAATTTTTTAATGATGGAAAACATTTCTCACTATAACACAGGCCTATTCCATGGTGGGACATGTGCCAACTCCAGAGAAAGGTTAGTCATGTGCTTTTCAAAAGATGAAAGCTTAAGATAAAAACTGAGAGCATTCGATGTTGGGGGTGGGAGTAGGGTTATATAGGTCTTAGCCAAGACATGTGATAGTCACTGTAGGGGAAGCTGGAAGAAGAAGTCTGTGGCTCCAATTAACCAGCTTAAGCTGATCTTGTAAAGACTGGAGGAAAAATGCTCCTGGCTGTTTTGTATTGCTTGCTGTGGGGTTTCCAGATCTCCACTGGCCATTTTCCTCGAGCATGTGCCTCCTCAGAGAGCCTGCTAGAGAAGGAGTGCTGCCCACCATGGAGGGGTGATGGGAGCCCCTGTGGCCAGCTTTCAGGCAGAGGTTCCTGCCAGAACATCCTTTTCTCCAATGCACCACGAGGGCCTCAGTTCCCCTTCACTGGTGTGGATGACCGGGAGTCTTGGCCCTCTGTCTTTTATAACAGGACCTGCCAGTGCTCTGACAACTTCATGGGATTCAATTGTGGACGTTGCAAGTTTGGATTTTGGGGGCCGAACTGTACAGAGAAGCGACTTGTGGTGAGAAGAAACATCTTCGATTTGAGCATCCCCGAAAAGGATAAATTTCTTGCCTACCTCACTTTAGCAAAGCATACTATCAGTCAAGACTATGTCATCCCCACGGGCACCTATGGCCAAATGAATAATGGATCAACACCCATGTTTACTGATGTCAACATTTATGACCTCTTTGTCTGGGTGCATTACTATGTGTCAAGGGACACGCTGCTTGGGGGAACTGAAATCTGGAGAGACATTGATTTTGCCCATGAAGCACCAGGTTTCCTGCCTTGGCATAGACTCTTCTTGTTACTGTGGGAACAAGAAATCCGAGAGCTGACAGGGGACGAGAACTTCACTATTCCATACTGGGACTGGCGAGATGCAGAAAAATGTGATGTTTGTACTGATGAGTACATGGGAGGTCGTCACCCCGCAGACCCTAACCTGCTCAGCCCAGCTTCCTTCTTCTCTTCTTGGCAGGTAAGATGTGTTGGATATACAGTGTAAGAAAAGAAAGAAACTTTAGCAATCATTTTGTTTTTTGTTTGCTTGTTTTTTTTTCTTGGTACTGGGGATTTTTTTATATACTTCTATTGGTGCATTATATTCTCACATCATAATGCATTTCAGAGTGATAGTGACATACATGCATGCACACAGCACTTGGTGAGCTCCCTCCTGCTCCCTCCCCATTACCTTTCCTTCCCATACATGATTTTGAGATTGATGTTAGTATTCTCACATGTATATATAACATCAGTAGAAGTGTTTCCTTCCTTCATTCTCTCTCCTCAACACCACCCTCCACTAGACCACCTTGCTTCACTGGGATTTCTCTTCTGTTATCTAAAGTCTATCATGAATCCTAATTACTCCCTAGCATCCATATATGAGAGAAAACATATGACCCTTCACTTCCTGTGACTAGCTAATTTCACTTAACATAATAGTCTCCAGGTCTACCCATTTTCGTGCAAATGACATAATTTTGTTCTTCTTTGTTGCTGAGTAGAATCCCATTTTGTATATATTCCATAATTTAGTAATCCATTTATTTATTGATGGACACCTAGATTGGTACTGGGGATTGGACTCAGGGGTATTCTATCTCTGAGCTATATTGCAAGCCCTATTTCATTTTTTTTTTAATTTTTGAAACAATGTCTCAATAAGTTGCTTAGGGCCTCACTAAATTGCTGAGGCTGCCCTCACACCTGCAATCCTCCTGTCTTTGCTGCCAAGTACTGGTATTACAGGCAGATGCAACAATCTTCAGTCTAGCAATTATTTCTTCAAGAAGGTCTTCATATACATCCCCCTGACATCCCAACCAATGTAGAATAGGTCCTGTGTTAGGAGCTCTCAATGTACCTTGTATTTCCTTTATAATTCACAATTGTAATTAAATAGATTTTTGTTACCATTTTTCTAATATCTATATTCTCCATTAGGGTCCTAAACTCCAAAGAACAAAGAGCACTTATATGTGTGCACACACCCATGTGTATGTGTTTGTGTGTGTGCACGCACAGGGAGAGGGGAGGAGTGTTGGAGATCGAACCCAGGGATGCTCTGCCTCTGAGCGACTCTCAGCTCTATTTTATTTTCTATTTTGAAACAGGGTCTCACTAAGTTACTGAACACTACTGGCTTTGAACCTGCAATCCTTCTGTCTCAGCCTCTCAAGTAGTGGAGTTACAGGAGTGTGCCACCTATTCAGCTGGACAGAATACTTAGTTGACCATTACATTTCTCAGAACCTAGAATGGTAATTGACATATGATAAAGGCTCAAGAAGTACTTGTGAATGAAAAAATGAATGAATGAACACATAATTAGATGAGTAAATAAATTACCTAGGTATGCAAAATGATAAAAAAAATCTTTTACAATAAAATCCATAGGATGTGCAAATAAAATTTACAAATTCCTGTTGTCACACTTGTTGCTGAAGATCCTCATGGAAGGATGCTAGGAAGGCACAACTTATTAATATCTATGGTGGTTATTATCATAGGAATGCTTGATAAACACTGATTGGATTAAATATTTGTTTTATTTAGTTTTAAGTATCCAGAAGCTTAAATAGGTAAATAATGAAAACAGCTACTTTTCATTGAGCATTTAGCACATGTGAAACCCTGTTGAAAGAATTTTTGTGCATTAACTCATTTAATATCGACCTGTCTCAATTTTAAAGGTATAATATTATTAGGAAACATGTTTAAGAGCACACAGCTGGTAAAGACAAAAAAGCCAAAGGATACAGCCCACTCTGTTTTACTGTATTCATTGGGTTGCGAAATAGTTTCTTTCCAAATACTTGCAAACTTTACAAACAACACAAGAGATTATTATTTTCAATTTAAATACCTATTTCTCCTTTTTGAATTTTTTATTGTGTATTAGAGGTCACAGGAAACCTGAGAAATGTGTGCTTAATTATTTATTACTTAAAATAAATACAGGTGGAAGAAATGCTTTTCTGCCTGTCTTCCAAAAATGTCTAATGTAGTACTTCTGGGTAACAAAACTTTATGGTATGAAGCTGGGCATGGTGACGCACGCCTGTAATCCCAGTATTCAGGAGGCAGAGAAGGGAGGATTTCAGGTTCACAGCCAGCCTCGGCAACCTCATGAGGCCCTCAGCAACTCAATGAGACCCTGTTTCAAAATTAAAAAATAAAGTAGAGCTAGGGACGCAGCTCAGAGGTAGAATGTCTCTGGATTCAGTCATCAGTACCACACACTCACGCGTGCATACGCACACACACGCATCCAAAAGCACCTTTATGGAATTAAATTCACTGTTTGAATGAGATGAGAAGAACCTTACTTTCACTGCTTCACATTTTGCAATTTTGAAATGCAGATGACATATCCTCCTGTGCCCACACACTTTTGAAATGGAGTCTATTGAAGGTCACTGAAAAATGGCCACTAATTTCTAATGTCATTAATTGTCAGCTATTTACCTAAAGAAATGAGTATATTTGTTTAGGAAAAATGTGTTTTAAAAATCATTTCCATAAGACTTCAGACATCCTAGCTCAACCCATTTAAGTCCCAAGTTTTCAATTCTGTGAATATTTTAATGAAATTGATACAGGTGCATTAAAATAGGTTGGAAATCATAATCTATAGCCTATATATTATTAACTAGTTAATGTTTTATTATAATCATTAAAGTATAATCCTATTAAAATTGTCAATAAATTTACTATATATAACGCATATATAAATTTACTATACATATGTATATATATGTGTATATTTAAGTTTTATATGTGCTCTGCATCTGGGATAGTGGGACAAAATAGGTTCATCTATAAAATGCAATACTCTCACCTAGTGCTTATATCCTCTGTTACTGCTTAAAATGCTGTCAAGCTTGGATACGGGCTTTTAATTCAGTTAAGATGCTTCCCCATAACTATGTAGCTTCATTTGACCCAGAAAAGCTAAAGGATTACCTAAATTTATTTTTAAAAAATTACAACATTTGAGCCGGGCGTAGTGGCGCACGCTTGTAATCCCAGCATTCGGGAGGCTGAGACCGGAGGATCTGGGTTCGAGGCCAGCCTCAGCTACCTAGTGAGGCACTCCACAACTTAGCGAGACCCGGTTTCAAAATAAAGAATAAAAAATAGGGCTGGGGGTGTAGCTCAGAGGTAGAATGCCCCTGAGTTCAATCCCCAGTACCGCAAAAAAAAAAAAAAATTACAACATTTGCAGTGAAGCTTAGGAGAGAGACACAAACTGATACTTAATTAAATGAGTTCTATATTACCAGAGGATATCCAGAATTATATTTAGCTTTTTCCTAAATCATTTTTGATGATTGAATTAAATTTTCCTTTATTTCCCTCTATATGATTTGGGTCAAGTTTATTACTTTCTAGAGAAAACTTATTGGGTATAGTGGGTAAGCATTGGGCTGAAATTGTTAACAATATTAATTTCAGCCTTGTTGTATGATTAAAGAGCTGTGCAAGAGTAAGCCTTTTAAGCGAAATTATGAATCAGAGTAGAGGGAGACTATCAAAGCAAAGCCAGCAAATGACACTTTAAATCAGGAAGGCAAAGTGTACGGACATTTGCTCTCCACCAGCTGCGCGTGGTGTCAGAGAATAATCGGCTGCAGAGGTGGACAGTCGGATGCAACTCATGTCTACTGTTTCAATTCAATCACACAATCCCTCTGGTTGCAGTCTTTCAAAAACTCAGATCAGTATTTATGCTGATTTACCTAATTAGTCCTTAGCAAGGAAGCCCTAAAGTTTTTTAAGAAAAATATTTAATATACTTTTATTGATGCATTATAATTATACATCGCAATGAGGATTAGCATGATAGAAACATACAAGCACCCAGCACTTGGTGTGTTTCCTTCTGGATCCCACCCCACTTCCTCGCCTTCCAATACATATTACTGAAATTGGTATTGATTTCACATATATACATAGCATTATTTAAATGGTTTCTTCTCTTTTTTATACTTTTAATTGTCGCATTATAGTCTCACATCATAATATAGTTCTTAGTGATGGTAATATACATGCACACAGCACTTGGTGGGCTATCCCTCAGCTCCCTCCCCATTTCCCTTTCCTTGTACAAGATATTGAGAATGGTATTGATATTCTCACATATGTACAAAATGCCACTGGAAGTGATTCCTTCATTGATTCTCCTCCCCTCCCACCCCACTTTTCCCTACACTTCCTCCCTCTCTCCACTGGAGTTTCTCTTCTTTCTTTCTTTCTTTCCTTCTTTCTTTCTTTCTTTCCTTCTTTCATGTCTGTCTTTCTGTCTCTCTCCCCCCCTGCCTCCTTTCCTCCTCCCCCCTTTGGTAATGGAGATTGTACCTAAGTGAATTACATCTCCGAATTACACCCCATTCCTTTTTAATTTTTATTTTGAAATAGGGTCTCCCTAAGTTGCTGAGGCTGCTCTTGAACCTGGGATACTCCTGTCTCAGCCTCCCAAGTACTAGAATTACAGGCATGCACCATTAATCCAGGCAGAATTGTTTCATTTTTAAAGTAGTTGTGTATGCCTCACTCATCTAACTTCTTGACAAAGACTCAGATTCAGGTAGTTTTCTGTGAAGTTTGAGTGTCTGTATTTTTAAAATGTTCTTTCTAAATTGTAGCCAGTACAAAGAATCACTGATTTAATTAATATGGAGACTGCTTTGTGTTCCTTTACTTTCACTTTATAAAAGCACAAGTTCTTTAATAAATACACCATTAATCTGAATGCTTTTGCCTAAATTGA
>PVLC010027522.1:0-21802 GCA_004027655.1 Graphiurus murinus
TTTGCGGTACTGGGGATTGAACTCAGGGGCATTCTACCTCCAAGCTACGCCCCCAGCCCTATTTTTTATTCTTTATTTTGAAACCGAGTCTCACTAAGTTGCGGAGTGCCTCACTAGGTAGCTGAGGCTGGCCGCGAACCCGGATCCTCCGGTCTCAGCCTCCCGAATGCTGGGATTACAAGCGTGCGCCACCACGCCCAGCTCAATATAAAATTCTTGAAACTCTGTATGGTAGATTTAAAAATATGTTATAAATCTTAGTCTCCTTTCCATTTTGCTCTGTTCTCAATCCCCATAGGTATTTTCTTAGATAAGTCCTTCACCTTTGTTCAAGTGCTGTGTCATCGTCACTCCTAACTTGTCTCCAAAGTTCTGAACTATCTCTTTCCATTTGATCTTCATACAAAATCTGGAATATGTTTATTGTGTTATTAGCAGCCCTTTATGACCCTCTGGTTGCTGGTTGCATAAATTCTATGCCCCTTAAATTCAAGTCCGAACTCGTTGACACAAAATCCCTGTTTTGCCTGATCTCTCCTCTGATTATTCCTCCAACTTCATTTCTTCCCTTAGTGTATGCTGATTCCTTGAATCACTCATGTTCTTTCTGATCTCTATGCTGCCTGTTGCCCTACTTGGAATACTTTCCACATTGCATTCCTCCATGCAGTACTTTCACTCTTGCCAATTATGTGATTCTACTATATATTTCAATTCTGCCCTTTTCGTCCTTACTGTAGCACCTGTGGCTTGGAATACAATTGTTAATTTTCTTGTCTTTAAAATATGCCTGGAGATAGTTTAATCTCTAATAGAACAAAGATGAGTAACGGTACACAGTAGTGCTTATTAAATATTCATCTGATAAATAAATGCATTTAATTGAATTTGGCCACCCTGTTCTACTTATCTTGGTTTTTGCATCTGGAAAAAGAAACAAGCACATTCTTACTTTGGATGATATAATTATTTCTGTCTTTGATGACAGGCAGTTTTTGTCCTATTTGCATCTCTTATTGAGTCTGAATTTTTCCAATTTGTTTGACATTTTTGATATGATTTCCAATATCTCCGTAATCCACACACATACTATAGATGGATTTCAAAGTGCAAGTAAGCATAGTCTCCCATTCTTGGTCAAACCATGATAAAATATTGAGAATTCAGATACTCTACTTATTTAAGAAGGGTGTCCTATGAATTGTTTAAATAATATACTCTGATCAAAAGCTTTAAGTGCTTTGGATGAAAAATTAAATACATTTTTTAGAGTAGACTATCTTCCAGAAGTTTACATTATTAGTTTTAGAACCCTATACCCACACTAAATGTTCTTGTTTCTCATCCCTATGTGAGCTCTTTAACAGATATAAAATGTGTTCCTAAATGTACCCTGTGGGAAACTAATTCTACAGGTTCTCAATAGCTTTTGTTTCAGTGAAGAATACTCCACAATCTAACAGAATTGTGAAATGCCAAATTAAAAAAAAAGCTTCTTTACTAGAGGAATTCTTAAAGTGTTTAATATATTAATGTGCACTGAGAATGTCCAAGAAGGCAGATAAAATATGCAGCTTTCTCTTAGGGTTATTTGACCTTTGAACCCTTTTTGTGCAAAGTACATCATGGGACTAGTACAAAATTAGTCTGGGGAATGTTTTTTTCTGAGTAATAGAGTTCCTTAAAAATTAAGATACTATATAAAACTTAGTTAATTAACTTCCTCAGAGACCTTATTAAGACATATTTTATTACTCCGTATGATAAAAAGAAAGTAAACCATATAGTTTCTCCTTAAAAATACATTTAGATTTTGGACCCACTCAGAATTCCATCTAATCTGTCTTTCCTTCAAATAATCTTCTGCTAGGAAAAAACGGACTATTTTATTATTTATTTTTTTCTCTGAAATAAGCTGGATCCTTCTAATATATATTGTGCAGCTCTTTGTTGGTTTATTTTTTGTTTGTTTGTTTTCTGCTTGCTATGGACTGAAGTATGTGCCCTTGGGATTTATATTTTGAAGCCCTAATCTCCAGTGTGACTGCATTTGGAGATAGTACCTACCAGAGGAAGTAATTGAGGTTAAATGATAAGAGGAGACCTAAGAGAGCTTACTCCCTCTCTGAGAATACAAAGAGAAGGCTTGGGTGTGCAAGCCAGGAGGAAAGCCCTGATCAGAAACCAAACTACTGAACTCTTTTTTTTTTTTTTACAGTACCGGGGATTGAACTCAGGGGCATTCTACCTCCGAGCTATACCCCCAGCCCTATTTTTTATTCTTTATTTTGAAACAGGGTCTCACTAAGTTGCAGAGTGCCTCACTATGTAGCTGAGGCTGGCCACCAACCAGAACCCAGATCCGCCAAGCCCGGCTATTACTGAACTCTTTTTTTTTTTTTGATAGGTAAAATTTCACCTCTATTTTGTGATAGAATCCATCAAAGTAAAACAAGAGGAATAAAAACATTTTATCTGTGTATTCAGAATCACACACAAGTTACCTTTACAGTTCAATTTACTATATAGAAATCATTTGGGTTTTATATTTTCAGTTAAATTTTGAACTGAGATTACATATTATATAAAAACTCTTGATCTTTGGTTTTTTCACACTCGAGGCTATGAGGAAATGCATTTCCATTGTTTAAGGTTAAGGCATTGTGTCATGGTGTTTTTAGTTTTTGTTTGGTTGTTTGGTTTTTAATGGTGGTCAGAGTAGACTAATATACTTGCTGGATCCATCCTCCTCTCAGGATTAATTGTGATAGAATTCCCTTCACCATCTGAAATCAGTTAAGTACAACCAAGTTCAAACATTTGCATAATATAAATGTTTTCAGTCCCTGGGAATAGTTATCATAGTGTTCTCCCATTATTTCCAGTAGGATAGCTTTTTTAAAATCTATATGAAATATGAGTTTGTACCTACCTCTTTTTTACACATTTTTATGTTTATGTCATTTGAAAAAAAACAAACGATAATGAGCTTAGTAAGTAAAACATTTATTCTAACGCTGCAATAAACTCCTTTGATCTTGCATGAAAATGGCTTAGGTAGGATGAGCCCAGTAGCATATTCGATCACTTCATCTTCCCTTACCACCAGCATTCCTGTTCCCAGAAATGTTAGCCCAGAAAACAGAGGAATGAGGGGCATCACCAGAGCCCAGGGAATGATCAAGAATTCGTCAACTCAGATAATAGAAGCTCTCCACATTACTACTCTTTGATGATTTATTATGATTTTGATTTATACAGTAGAAACAATGTACCTAATCTCTTCTAAGAGGAATGTCACATGTTGAGAATTCTACTTCTCATTCGTGATACTAGGTTCTCATTATTTTAATTATTCATTTTCATTTATTCCAGATGAGTTTATCATTTGCTTTATTATTAGAGAGCTTAAAATATATTGAGTCCCTGATTTTAAAAAAAAATCCCTCTGAATCTCAGAAATAAGAGTATATCATGCCATATGTAAATGTCTAAGTAGTTATCTGCAAAAGTATTGGCTTTTCTTAATGGTCAGAGGAGGAGCATTCTTTAAGTCAACATTTCCTAAATGGGTTCTATAGAAATTAAATTTTTCAGTATTTTTGTTAGGTATTAAATTAAGGAAGGTTATTGTGGTTGAATACATTTAGAAAACTCAAGGTTGAACAAAGCTAGCTGTATTTTTACTGCAATATCTGATATTCTTTAGGTGTTATATTTGCTAAGATCTATTTTTTGTTTCTTTGCTTTCATAAAAAAAATTACCTGTTAGTGTTACATAACATATTTTAGGAATGCACTCTAAAGAAAGATATGTGCCTTTCATGTTGCATTCCTATATATTACTTACTTTTAATTAATTTTTATTTTAAAGATTCGTTTCATGTTAAATACTAAGAAAATATCAAATACAAACTTTGAGTTCTCAAATGGAGTCATCAGCCTAAAGTGATATAAGTGTCTGCACTTTATGGCAGCCATCCTTCAAATGTGGTCTACATATCATCAGTCTCAGCATCTCCTAGGGACCTGTTAAAAAAGATCTTTCTCAGACCTCATCCTAGACCCGTGAATCACAGATGTTGGTGTGAGGCTCTCCAATCTGCTTTTGAAAGCCTTTCAGTTAGTCAAAATACATGCTAATCATTGGAAAACACTGCTTTTGCATTTTAGAATTAGAAAGGAAATTCAGATGTCGATGGAGTAGAATGAGCAGTTTAGCAAAAGTGGATTTTATCTCCGGAGTAGTGGAGCTCCATGAGAGTGGATCTTGTTCTTTTGCTAGGGAACAAGGCAACATATCAAGAGAAGGAGGCATCTGGTTCAGAGGAAGCAAAGGCTGGTCCAGAAGAACATACTGGGTATTGAGGAACAGTGATCTAGAAGTTAGCAGAGCAGGTTCGTGAACAAATGGCTGGAATTCACAGGCAGAAATCAGGTGTTTGGTATTATGGGCTAGAGAAACGCAGTATTCAGCCTTAGAGGAACCAGGATCCTAGAGATGTGTCAGGCAGGAGGAATTCAGAACTCTGGGGAACAAGAGAGGACACAGACATTTTTTACTACAGGAACAGTGGTGATACAGTGTCACTACAAGTGGACATGTGGACTGAGTGAAGTGAAAGTCAATTTCAGTGATAGATAGCCCAGGGGCCTAAATGTGCACAGTCTATGATCTTCTGAATTAAAGGCAATTAAAGGTTACCTACCATGGGGTATGAGAGACCATATGGCTTTAGACATTAGACATGTGCAGAGGTGGAAAAATTGACAAAGCATAGATAAGCTAATTCTATAAGAGCCCCAGTTTCTCAAACAATAAATTACCAGCACTGCTTGGATATCATGGGCCTGTAGAGCAGAGTGAATTCGTTGTCATTTGCTTCTCTCCATGTCTTTATTACACATATTGTTTTAATCTCTTCACCCAGCAAATGATTTGTTTTCTGCTCTACATTAGCCAGGGGCATATGTAGTGGTTTGCCTAGCTTTCTATATTCTGGTTGCTATGCTTATAGGAATATCCTTGGAAGTGTGACACCCACGCGAAATTCCATGTGATTTGATCAGCCAAGTTTAGATCTGAACAATGATGTTCCTTACTTGGTGCACTTCAATGATTTGTTTTTCTTTGGTGATCTTGTTGGACTATTGAGCACTATGAAGCTATCTGTCAAAACTCCCCAAATTTAATTATAATGTATTGATTGCTCATAATATTGAAAAGCTTGCAGATTGGCATACTATATCTTCTCCCCTTTTCCAATTTCATGGAAGTGACTTTGCAGGGCTGCCATTACTGCACTCAAGCTACTGATAAAAGTATGGCCTGAGGCAGGAGAGAGGCTGGGGACATGCTTCCAGGTCCCTCCTTCTACCTACACTGCTTCATTGCTGAATACAAGTACTTGAAATATTATAATTCTATGTACTTTTTATTACAGAAAGTACTTGGGATTTTTGGCACCCTGCAAGTTATGGCTCTTTATTATTTATATCCTCAGTATCAACAGGCCATACATGAAATATTGTGAGCAGAGCTACAACAGTATGAAAATATAAAAAAAGCATAAAGCACTGTTACTCCTATGCACATATCAATCAACCCTCTGGCCTAAGATATTTACTTACTGCCTGTTACAATAAGTGAAAGCAAACTCAGCATTACTGAGAATATTTATGAAAAAAGTTAAGCAGAATGCTTGGATAATTGACCATTTCAATCTGTATTGGGCTACACTCATAATTGCTTTAAGGCATGGTTTTAATGCCCTTCCTTGCTCTATAAATACTGCATGACACTCCTCAGCTTTGAAATTAGAACCTGCATATCCTTCAGAGGTCCAATAAACATTATAGTATAAAATCAAATTTGCAATTAGGAGAGTCTTGAAATAAAGCATAACTTTGAGAGGGCTCTTTAACATTTCAACGCAAACACAGAAAACAAAAGTAGAATCAACATAATTCTGGACTTCCTGAAGACAGTGAAAAAATCTTTATATTAGCTAGGGTCACAATTCAGAATTATATTCCTCCAGGTTGAGGCAATCAGTTTGCATAGCTAAGTGCATGAATAGACCAGAAATAGAATGAAAGTGGCATGTATAGACAAGTTTGCTCCTTACAGTTTAGGTATCTAGACAATAATTTAACCTGAGTGGTGACTCAAGATAGAAGCTTTGCATCCTCCTTGGTTATGTCAAGCTTTTGGCATAGAAATGATTGCCTTTTAGACATACAGGATCAATAATTCAACATCAGGTTCCCAAGCCTTCTATTGAAATATTATTATCTTTTTATTTTCTTAAGTTGCTGCTTTCCTCTTGACCCCTCATACACTAACAAGCCTGCATTTTTCCTTTAAGGATTTTCCTAAGCCTACTCAAGTAGTTGTTGTTTAAGTTTTTCCTTTTCTTTTTGTTTTTAATCATCAATACATTTTCAAAGCTCAGTGTAAACTTGCTCTTTCAACATGCAAATGATTTTTTAAAATAAGTTCTTCGAAAGTTTTCATATTCAGAAGGCCCAGTATTTTCAAAATGCTACCTGTTTTGTTGTAGTTCCCTTCTCTATTTCATGTTTGACATGAGGCAAGTTTTGGTAAAATATGGTTGTCAATAACATGAGGATATTTATCTATCCAGAACTTTTTTTGGTTGTAAGAAACAGAAATAAACCAGAAATGAGTGAAGCCAATTTTGATCAAGACTTTTCACGTGCCACCTATAGTAAATCATCTCTGGTAGAAATAGTGAATATGGGTGATATCGGATAAATTAAGAAGGTGAAAAATGTTAAGTTAATCTTTATAATTTGGAAAGGTGCACGCTCTCAAAAAAAATCCTGATAATATACTGATAATCTAGGAATACACACTTCAACTCTACTGAACAAATACTAAAAGAAATCTCACGATGAATGCCAAATTATAATCTCTAACTTTTAAACTCATGTTAATTACATTCTACTTGCATGAGTAAGAAAATATATGTAACCTAGATTATAAAAATTAACATAAAAGTTACTAGAATTTCATAGTAATGGGTATTTTCAGTGTGGGAAAGAAAACCAAATACTTCTCTTGGTCAAAAATTCCTTTAATGGAACATAGTCTTTTCCTCAATTAAGATGGAATTTAAGTGCAAGTCTGATTTTAAAAAGTAGTGAAACAGAATGGTTTTGAAAATATAACTCATGCTCTGTATCCTATGCTTTGATGTGAAGATATATATTATATATATATATATATATATACATTAGTTTACTTTGATGTGAAGATATATATTACATATATATATATATATATGTCTCTTTTATTATGTTCATAGAATTTAGCATTAAATGAATGACATTAATCAATGTAGTTCTTAAGAACAACCAGAGCCAGGCGTGGTGGCACATGCTTGTAATCCCAGTACTTAGGAAGCAGAGATAGAAGGATCACTGGTTCACACTCAGCCTCAGCTACTTAGTGAGACTCTTCATAACCTAGTGAGACCCTGGTTCAAAATAAAGAATAAAAATTAGAGCTGGGGATGTAGCTCGAAGGTAGAATGTCCCCGAGTTCAATTACCAGTACCACAAAAAAACAAAAACAAAAAACAAAACCCAGGAGTGCCACTACAAATTAGCACCCTACAGAATGTAAAACTTACTCCAATAAATGATGACATAAATTTCAGAGTTTTGCTTCATTCTAAAACTAAAACTAGGCAAATCAGACCAGTGACCATATCAGGAGAATATCCTTAATATGTCAAGGATTTGCATAGACAGAACATCAGAGTACTAAGAAAGTCAAGAGAAAAAGGCCCAACTGATAATGCTCATTGTTACCATTTTCACACATTTCTTTTTGTCCTATAAGATCATAGAACCTCTAACCCTTCCATGGATATTTACTTTTTTCCCATCCTACATGATTTCATTAGAGTAAGATTGTATGTGTATAAGATAATTTTGAAATATGTTAGTGTATATGCCACATCCCATTTTTCTTTTAAGGCCTCCCTACCTAATCATGGAGCACCTAAAAGGTGCTCAATGGATGCCAAATGGTTCTTACTGAATTGCTTAGATATAGGTTAGAAAGGTTCCACAAATATAAACCACTCAACAGTCGGTGGGCTGTGGTGTACCATCCACAAAATAATATATTTATTTTTCAACATTTTTTATTGATAAAAACTACACAAAAGCTAATTGATAATTAATTTAAAAACCAATGTTACACATTATCTTGTGTTCAGAAACTTGTGGGCTTGGCAGTTTCGTTCATTGGCCAAGTGGCTTACCATGACCATCATGGCCATCGTTCTCATACACCTTAGTCCACACGAGAAAAATCCTGCTGGTCTTCTCATTTCCAGATTTCAGGGTCTTTCTTGCAGACTTCCTACAGTGAGGGCTGCCAATGGGAAACACCCAAACTCCTATGCCATGTACAAGGAGTATCTTGAAGGAACATTCATTTAGATTTATTGAATTTTCATTCCAGTAGTTATATCAAAACTTTGTGGCCAACTTTCTTTATTTGTAGTCTCTGGTAAAGCAAAAATTCTTTTGGTACAACACAAGCTGTAATACCCATGTTTAGAATTGGAAACAGAATCATTTTGGCCAGGAAAAGAAAAATTAAACCAAACAAGAACAAAGAGCATTTTTAAAGGAAAACAATAAAACGAAAGCAATTCAAATAAAGTCTGTGTCATACACACACACGCGCACACACACGCGCACACACACACACACACACACACACACCAAACAAGGAAAACTATTGTTTCCCGACTCCCCACCCGCCCCTGTTCACTTGCCCCTGCGGTTCTCTAGCCCACGAACCATGCAGTGTAGAAAAATCAAATATACAAACAAACCTATAGATAGCTAGGGTGAAATCTATTTTTATAAGAACTGGACACTCTTGACTATTTACATCCGGGAGTATTTCTGTTTGTCTTATATGTTAAAGCAAAGAAAGTTCGGTGGTTCTCCCGGTTAAGCTGCAGGTGCTTCCGCCGCCCTCTGGAAGCAGTTTAGGTGTTTTCCTTTTCTTTATGCCATGTAATTGTTTAACAGGAACGGTGAGCTTGCTGTATTGCGTGGTTGGGACACCCCTCCTCCTTTAGGGTGAAAGCCCTCCCTCCCCCGGCTGTTCCCCAGTGAGGAGTGGGCTTCCCGTTAGTTTGTTATTCTCTCCAGGTAGATGGCCGGGGCTGCGGACCTGGCGATGGTGGCGATGAAGCTGTGGTCCCGGCCGAGCTCCAGGCTGGGGCTGTCGTCCTGCTCCGGAGACACGGCCTCGTAGCCCTTGCTGACATGCAGCGGCTGGTGAGCCTGGCAGTACCCGAGCACCGGCTGGTCGTAGCTGTAATAGGGCAAGGGCTTCACGTGGTGTGGGATCTGCAGGAGAAACGGAAAGACGGGTGTTTTACAGAAATGCTTGGGAAAGACCACATGCCTCAGGTTATATTCGTGCTCTCTGCGCTATTAAGAGCTGATCTGATTCCTAATACACATTATTTAACAAAATACGTGATTGTTACCATTGAACAATACTCAGTATGATTTACACACACACACACACACACACACACACACACACACACACATACATATATATGATGTATATAAAATCATGTACAAAAATTTGCCAATGCTCTATCATCTATCTTGCTAGTTATATTACAGGAACAGAAAGTCAGAAACAACCTAAATGTCCATCAAAGGGGAATTTTAAAACATTTAATGTACATCTATCTATTTGTATGCAGATATTAAAGGATGGAGTGGGCTGGGAGGGGGAGATCATGCCTGTCATCCCAGTACATGGGAGGCTGAGACAGGAGGATCACAAGTTTGAGGCCAGCCTCAGCAATTTAGTGAGACCTTCTGAAACGTAGTGAGACACTGTTTCACTGTCTCAAAATAAAAAAAAAACAATATAGGGCTGAGGGTGTAGCTCGGAGGTAATACACCTCGGGTTCAATCCCCAGCAATACACATACGTACAAACAAAATTGGAGAGGCTATGTTGAAATATGGCAAGATATATTAAATGCAGTAAAATCAATGCAAAAGAATGTATAGTATGATGTAGTGTGATACACTTTCTTAAATAAAAGTATAACAGATGTATGTACTTATACGTTTGTATATATTATAAACATGTTTTACTTTTCATTTTATATAATTCAAATCTTTATCATAAGCACATATAACTTTTATTTAAAAATTTAAAAACAACCCCATAGATTATTTCTAATAGTTCATGAGAAAAGGCACATCATTGTGTTTGTAAAATGTAATATTACAATTTGTTTTCCAGCTGACAGGCTAAATGTGTGTCAACTGTTAGTATAAAAGACCCGAATGACTGTCTACAGACATTCTTCTCTTAGGAAAACCTGAGAATAAGTTGGGCGTGGTGGTGTACGCTTGTAATCCCAGCATTTGGGAGGCTGAGACTGGAGGATCCGGGTTTGAGGCCAGCCTCAGCTACCTAGTGAAGCCCTCTGCAACTTAATGAAACCTGGTTTCAAAATGGAGAATAAAAAAAATAAGACTGGGGGTATAGCTCGGAGGTAGAACGCCCCTGAGTTCAATCCCCAGTACTGCAAAAAAAAGAACCCAAAAAACAAACAAACAAAAAAACACCTGAGAATATTATAGTACTGTTATTTGTTCTGCAGCTTTTTTAAAACCACACAGGCCTGATAAAGAGATATGTATCCTGAAGTTTGGAAAAGGGAAATGATGGTTGCTTAATTCTGATCTCATGCTAGAGCCTTTGACAGAACCTACTAGATCCAATCTGCCATTGCTGGTTAACGACACACAGACAAGAACAGTGCACAGCTCACTTCCCTGAGAAGTTACAAATTGGAGCCATTTTTAAACTATTGTCTCACAGTCCAGCTCCATTTTGGTTGTGGCCTTTATAATCCTGAGGCTGGAGCTTTGAGAACTGCATTCCTGTTTTAGAAATGTCTCTGCATTTACCTGCAGATTCCCTGTTAGACTTTGCCAATGGAGGGATATGGCAGGGCTTAGGGGAAGGAAAGGGAATTATTCCCATGTGAGTTTCTTCTGTTTCTTCCTCCTACAGTGATTCTGTCTCTCATTTTGGCTGTATCAGTTTGTTCCCATAGTAGCAAGTGATTCTTGTCTGTCATCCATCCAACATGTACAGCATGTGTATCATTTGGTCTCATCACCCCCACCCTACATACACACACACATACACACACACACACACACACACACACACACACACACACACACACACACACACCAGACACCCCAGACACCAATACTAGCAACAGAGAAGTCTGAGGTTCATCTCCACAAAACTCTTTGTCCACATTTTTAGGGTAGAGATTCCAACATCTTCTTTTTTTCCTCCAACCCAACAAGTGGAAGCAATGGTAGCTACCTCTTCAGTTTATCTCTGTGATACCATGACACTATCTTAGCGTTTGTATTAATTAATAACTTCATACCTAGTTGGTGAATCTTTATAAAAAACATATTTGTTAGAATAACAATGTTATTTGTCTCCTGACTGGATTCATCTTACTTTTTCTATAAGTTAAACTGCAGAAATTAAATTATTTTGTTTATAAGTTAGCAAAGATATTGACCATAACAGATATTATGGCATAATATGCTGTAAGGAAGTTAACCAGTTTTAAATCTAATTTTGTAAACTTATTTCCAAAAGTCACTCCTCCACTTCCTCTATAGCTCCCTACAGCTAGCTCTTCAAACTAGCTCTAATGTTTTCTTACTGATATCCTCATTAATGTGATGAATACAACTTTGGCACAAATATGTTATTTTCATGAGAATTATTTTTTAACACCCCTATGCTTATTAAGCTAAAAGTCACCTCATATTTTAAAAGACTTCAATAAAAGTAATGTTTTCTATGGAAAATCACAACTTATTAGTAGGTTATGAAATTAATTTAGTGAATCCAGACAAGCATTTAAAGAGCATTTAAACAATTTAAATTGGAATAGAAAAATATCAGAGTATAGAGCAAGGATATATGCTTTTTAATAAGAGTTTTGTTTCAAATTTACATGCATGCATATCTATGAGAGTACTAATCATATTGTGATTTTTTTAACTGAGAATCACAGATATATAGATAGATAGATAGATAGATAGATAGATAGATAGATAGATAGATAGATATATGTATGTATTAGAGATTGAACCCAGGGTTATTCTACCTCTGAGCTATATCCCCAGCCCATTTTTATTTAATTTTATTTATTTTATTTTATTCAGGATATCCCTAAGTTGCTGAAGGCCTTGGGAAATTGCTGAGTAAAATTTCATTGTGTACATATCCCATAGTTTTGTAATCCATTCATCTGTTTATGGACATCTTGGCTGGTTCCATAGTTTGGCAATTGTGAATAGTGCAGCTATGAACATCGATACACATGCATTGGTCTGATAATTTGGTTTCCATTCTTTTGGGTAGGTACCTAGAAGTGGTATTGCTGGATCATATGGTAGGTTCATTCCCATTTGTCTGAAGATCCTCCATACTGTTTTCTCAAAGTGGTTGCATTAATCTGAAGTCCCACCAACAATGTGTTAGTGTTCCCACCTTACACCCTCATCAGCATTTGTTGTTGTTTGTGTTTTTGATAACTGCCATTCTGATTGGTGTTAGGTAAAATCTCAGGATAAAATGGCCAGAATAGCCAAAGTAGTTCTTAGCAACAAGAAACATGCAGGAGGCATCACAATACCTGACTTCAAACTACACTACAAAGCCATAGTAACAAAAAATAGCATGGTATTGGCACAAATATAGAAACATAGACCAATGGAGCAGAATAGAAGACTCAGGAAAAAATCCACACACTTATAGTCAATTGCTTTTTGACAAAGGAGCCAAAAACATACACTGGAAAAAAGACAGCCTCTTCAACAAATGGTGTTGGCAAAACTGGTTAACCATATGCAGAAAAATGGAAATAAACCCCACTTTCTCATCCTGCACGATTCACGATGGATCAAAGACCTGGAAATCAGGCCAGAGACCTTGCAGCTACTTGAAGAGGGTATAAGTCCAACACTTCAACACATAGGCACAAGTAAAAACTTTCTCAACATGATCCCAAATGCACAAGCAACTCAAAGGAAGATCAATACATGGGATTGCATTAAATTGAAGAGCTTCTGTGCAGCAAAGGAAACTATCAAGAAACCCAACACAGAACACAGAGTAGGAGAAAATTTTTGCCAACTACTCCTCTGATAGAGGACTAATATCTAGAATACACAGAGAACTCAAGAAACTCACAACTAAGAAAACAAATAGCTAAATAAAAAAAAAATGGGCAAATGACCTAAGTAGACCCTTCACAAAAGAAGAAATACAAATGGCTAATAAATGTGTAAGGAAATGTTCGACATCATTAGCAATCAGAGAGAGGCAAATCAAAACTATTCCTTCTTTTCTTAACTCATATAATTGGAGGTGGAAAATTAAATTAATATATATTGCTTTCTTGTTTGGGATGAAGCACATTGACTTCTACAGAAGTCAAACATTATTTTCAGCAAGTATTAAGAAATGGTAGTCAACAACTAATATTTATAGAATTTATACAACTAATAAAATTTATACAACTAATATTATAGAATTTCTCATTAAACAAGGATATTGATAAAATTGAATATACTAATCTAGTCTCCAAAAAGGAGAGTTGGAAGAAAGCAATACATACTATGTCAAAGTTGCAGTTGTACATAAAGATGTTTTAGACTTTAGACATTGATTTCAGTACTGACAGCGAGATCAATGAACAGGTTTAAGGCAGCAGGGCTGAATTCCTGGATACTAAATATAAAGTTGGATCTAAGTGACCTCACCCTAAATCTATGATTTTTAATTATTTTTATTTGTTATTAATTTAGACCTCTCTCTATATATCAGCACAGAGGGACACATGAAATATTAATCAGCATGTTTTATTTTGGGAAATCTCATAGGATTTTGAAGTGTGTCAAATAGGTAGAGATAATATGTGATTGGTGTCATGGGTCACCCCAACTCTGACAAAGCAGAGAAATGGAAGCAGACACTTGGCCCTGGCATTCTAGCAGAAAGAAATGTTTTGGAGAAGAGCTACATCCATTCTTACTTTTTTTGTTGTTAATATGTGGTGAGAGGCATAACTTAAAAAACAATATAAAAAATCAACAACTTAATTTCAAATGATGCAAACATTCAATGTGTATAGAGCACTTGTTCCTTATTTTTACTTAAGGGAATGCCTCATGTTATTCGAGTTAGTCAAAGTACTACAAAACATCACATCAACATTGGGCTTGGGCTCTGGTTCCATTAAGGTCCTGTAGCAATGAGCAGTAACTTTCGAATCCACAAACAGGTGTGAGTAGAAAATATGACAGGAAGTCAGAACCCTCCAGAACATTCTGTAACAATCAGGTTAAGCTAAAGATGAAAACCAGTAACTCACACATGGGCAGTCTTGAGTTTTGATGTTTACTTAAAAGCCTTTATAGTTAAACTATAATGGGAGATAACAATTTCACAGCTAAGAAAACATGATGTTGGTTTTCAAATTAAATCTATTCAAATGTCAAGGCAACTGCATTTACTACAGAGCTTTGGGTTTATACATTGCGACATGTCTGAACTCAGAAAATTTGTTTTGCTATTACAGTTGGACTAGTTTAATTATTTATTTTTTTACTGCCCTAAACAAGGGCTCATGCTATTTTCCTTACTATATTGCAGATAGGATTAGAACCTCTTGCAGGATTGACGTGATTGTAAAGTTCCCGCCTGCAAAACTGACCACTGGCAAAAATTTGAAAGCCAAACAAATTGGCAGGCTGTGAAAGGAGAGGTACGCTGTTTGCTCATTTCCTCTTAAAGTCTATTCTTTAGGGCACTGTGTAATCAACTGAATTTGTGGTTTCTGAGCAGCTAAGAGACTGAGGTCTTGTACTGTATAGTAATAATGTACAGTACATTAACCACCTTGGTCCCTGTGTGTATCATTGTTTCCTTTCCAGTAGTCAAAATAAAGAAGCCTGAAGTTCCCCCTTAATGTCGTTTTGATATTTTTGTAAATGGGTTTTCAGAGCATTTCCAAAGGGTCCCGGTGTTGCATCAGCTCTCTCATGGACTCTGCTCTGTAGCTCGGCAGAACAACACTATTTAAAGATGCCCTCCTTAGCATGCTCGACTACTCCTTGGCTGCATTGGCAGCTACCCTTTATTTACAGATGATGAGTGTGGTACATAGAATAAAGGAATCACAATAGGAGAATGCATTATACTGTACTAAAATGTTGCCATTGGCTTCTCTGAGTATTTGAGCAATTTAATAGAAATCACATTTAAACTTTTGCTATAGGGGCATATTTTATAACTATACCTGAGGTAGGTTACAGAGGGAAGGAACCATTATTATGACTAATTATAAGTTGCTTTAATACTTTTGAGTTTCATGTGACTTCTCTGAAAATGAGGATAAGAGTGACACCTCATTTACTTCTATAAATTTCAGATATCCCTGAAAGTTCTTCCTGATCCTTAAGAAAGAAGCAGTATACTGAAAGGACATAATCTTGCTCTTTTTTACTCAAAACTGACAGCATCTTCTCTGGAAATTTTCCCTGTCTTTTGTCTTACAGTTTCCATTCAGAGAGATTCGGGGACAGGAGGGGTCACAGAGTGGCTCATTAACCAAAGCTGCCAGTCCTACTTTGTGCACCCTTAGCTTAGAAACCTCAGTGTATTTTCAGGCTTTCCAGAAACATCTTTTACCCTTTGCCCAGAATATGTTTTCCTTTCAACACATTGGAGGGAGTTAAAAAAAAAAAGCACATTCCTCTCAATTACAGGGTCCTATAGTGTTAGTGCTTTAAAGAGAGAAAGTCAGGGAAAGGGGATATTTTTAAATCTTGACATGAAGGAAGAAATTATAGACGGTTATGTAGAGCTTCAAAATCTGCAAATTCACTCCAATCCTATATTTTTGCATCTGTAATAATTATATTTAAAATGATAAATGAATATATCTGTATAGTAAATGCAAGGGCAATATGAAATAGACTCTTGATATATTTGATCAAAGGCTTTTGAAGTTCAGTTTTGTTCTGAGCATGAAATTCCAATATTGTTAACCTCTTTTCTCAACGATATTAGCATTACTTGTAAGTAGTTTAAGAGTCTGATCATTCTTCAATTACCATGGACTATCATTAGTCTTATTTATTAACTTTTCATGAACATTGTTCACATTTCAGTATGAGTTCTTTCAATTGAAGTCATAAAAAGTTGATTTTCAATTTCCTAAATGACATTTGGTCTCTAATTTCCAAAATTAAAGAGTAGTATCTGACTATTCAGACCATTTAAAAAGTTCCATCATATAAATCCAAATGAAGAATTCAGTACAGTTGAATTGCTTAATGAAGATGGACACTTAGTTTATTGGAAATAAAATTGATTTAAAAATGAAGGGCAAATAGCTAAATGAATATATGTTAAACTTTATACTACTCACTACATTATTATGTGACAAGAATGGAAAGGGAGTAAGTACATGTAAATAAGTTTGGTAGTAAGTTTTTATTTTTTTTAAGGAATTTCTATTAAGCTGACAGAACTTCAACTCGTTAAAATGACTGGATAAAAGGGAAACTTAATTGGCTCATAGAATACAAGAAAGGAGTTAACACCTAGTATGAAGCCACCACTGAGTCTCAGGAACAACTAAAACCAGTAACACAGATTTTACCAGAGATCTCTCAGTAAAATGTGCCTTACATCTTCAGATCCTGACTGTCAAATAACTTCTTATACCTGACGGAACCCATGACTGTAACAGCTCCTAAGTTTTGTTTATTCAAACCAAGATAATCAATTTTAATATGTTGAATTACTTTATTTAATTCCATTCTATAGTGAAACATTTTTGTTTGTTTAACACAAGTTTATTTCTTAATTAGGAAACATCAATGATCTAAACATTAATTTCTCTTCATTAAAAGTGAAACTTTCAAAATACCATGGCATTACATACGAAATGTTTCTTAGAAAGTTTATTGTATGAAAATATTTTGAAAAAGTACCTTGAATTCAAAAGTCTTTTTTTTTTTGGATCAGGATAGAATTTTGAATCCTGTTCTTTGGTGAATAACTCTCTAATTTACCATTAAAAAAATAAAGATTAAATAGACACTTCACAAAAGATGAAATACAAATGACCAATAAATATATGAAAAAATGCTCAACATTATTAGCAACCAGGGAGATGCAAATTAAAACTACACTGAGATTCCTTCTAACTCCCATTAGAATGGCAAGCATCAAGAAGTCAAACAAGAAATGCTGGCAAGGATGCAGGGAAATAGGAACACTTCTACACTGTGGGTGGGATTGTAAATTAGTGCAGCTGCCATAGATCAGTGTGGAGATTCCTCAGAAAACTGGGAATGGATCCACCATAAGATCCAGCTATACTACTCCTGGGTATCTTTCCAAAGGATCTGAAATCAGCATATATAGTAACACATGCATATCCATGTTTATAGCAGCATAATTCACAGTAGCCGAATTATGGAACTAACCTAGGTGTCCATCAACAGATGAATGGATCACGAAAGTATGGGATATACACAATGGAATCCTACAAAGAAATAAAGGAGAACTAAGTTATATCATTTGCAGAAAAATGGATATACCTGGAGAACCTTATGTTAAATGAGACTAGCCAGTCACAGAAAGTGAAGGGTTACATTTTCTCTCATATGAAGGAGCTATGGAGTAATTGGGATATCCGTGGGTCTTTAGATAATGGAGAAGAAAGCCCAGTGGAGTGAGGGTGGTAGTCTAGGGGAGGGTGGTGATGGTGGGGGCAGGTAAATAATAGAAGAAATATTTCCATTGATATTATATACATATTTGAGAGTACCAATGCCAATCTCAATATCATGAATGGTGAAAGGGAGGGAAAGGAGGGAGCTCACCAAGTGTTCTCTCTCTAAACTACCTTATGATGTGAGACTACAATGCATCAACAAAAGTATAAAAGGAAAAATGAAAAAATTCTTAAGAAAAGAGTGTTTCTAGTTTTTTGTTTGTTTTTTGCCATCACTAAATCAAAATTTTGAGAAGACAGAGGAAAATGATTTAAAAGAAAAAAAAAACCTGCTACTATATAATTCAGTGAAAAGTGGGTTTGATTGGAGAAGGATCTTTTCTAGAAGTATGAAACATATGTGTGTTGGGTAGTGGAGAGGAAAGAGAAGAAAGGAGGTCTGAATAGTTTCTTGGTCATAAGTAAAATCAGGGAGGATACTGGAGGTAGAGGAAGAGACGAAGCTCAAGTTTCACTCCAAGAATTCATATTGAAGAATACTAAGGAAGGACAAACATTGGACCAAAATCTATCCTTTATTTAAAGATGACAATAAGTTCTTCAAATACTTCCTGAGATGAAATCTCTCTGCCTGACATTTATTTCTTTCCATTCATCTGCCTTCATCAGTAGCTGTTTCTTCTCCCCACCAACTCCACAGTTAACTGGTTAATTAATCAAATGAAAATTATCTGTAAAAAGAAACCATGCCACATCTGACTTTTAATTTGTTGTACACAGAGACCTGCCTGCCTAAGAAGTAGCTATCATAGAAAAGAATCTTCATAAATAAGAAAGATTCAAGAATGGAAGAGATGATAAATCCACAGTATTACAGCAGATAAACTTTACTAAGAATAAAAGAAAAAAGAAATAACATACAATACATTACATTCTCATTAAATTTTGTCATATAAAACATTGCTCAGGTACAGTATAGGTATTATAACTATTCTGTTTCTATTTTGTTCATAGGAAGAAAATGCAAATGACAGCTCTAGAATGTAAACTACATAATACCCAACTCAGTGGATATTATCATTTTATGTTGTCCAGACTCTTCAGAACATTTTAAACTTAAGTTCTGGGGGGAAAAAATGCTGTGTAGAATTTGTTTTTCTTGCTCTATTCTTATTCAAGGGTGGAAACATGTACTATTTGTGCACTCATGGTTGTCCAAAGTTTAACTTTCAAGTCAAACTTGTAAGTTTGGACATTAAAACAGAACATCTACCTACTTCTTTTTTTTTTCCAGCTACTCCTACTGGGATATGTTGTGTATGAGGTGTCCAGAGAGTTGATTAAGTTAATGAATGAGGTACTAGTCATTCTTTGAAGTTAGCTTTGACTCCATTAACTGGGAAGCTTATTACATTAGCAACACTCTCAGCATTCACTGAGGTTTTGGGCTAATGAGCTGGATTAATTAGCTAGTATTAATTTATAAAGATTTTCCTTCTATAGCTCTGGCCTCTGAATTAGGAAGAGTAAGGTCTCCCCAGTAGGGTATTGTAAGTAAGCATCCTATCTAAATATATCTACACAAATTTGCCTCCAAAGTATTTAAATTAAAAAATGAGAGACAAGGAAATTTCGTACCACATATTTTCTTTTCTATAGAAGAAAATGTGGAAGTTTCAGTAATATGCAGTGACATATAGAAGACAAATTTTTTCTAAAACAGACGGCGGTGCTCATTAAGAGGGCCTAAATCCCCTCCAGAAAAATTAGAACCATACAAAAGTAAGCAAACAAAACAAAATTTATCAGCAAACACAACACATTCAATTGAAGATATTTTTATTTCAGTCCCTTCTAGCAATTTGGAAAAGGAAATAAAAAAACAGCCAGAATACCTGGCCTAAGGAGATGCAGTTTTCACTGTTAGAAACATTTTCCATCAAAGTTCCCATTCAGTTTCTCCAACACCCATTCTAGCTTCCATATGCATTCCTATAGTGTTATGGTTCGGTTCTGGAATGTCACCAACAGCTCATGTGCTGTAAGCCTGTTCCCCAGTGCAGCAAGGTATGGAGGTGGCCTTTTATGAAATAATAGGATTGTGAGCAATATAACTCCATCAATGGATTAATCCATTTGATGGATTAATAATTAGAATGGACTACTTTGTCATAACTGTAGGCAAGTAGGCCATGGCTGGAAGAAGTAGGTCATTGTCACTGGGGATGTGCCTTGGAAATGCTTATCTTCTTCCTGGGCACTTCCTCTCTGTCTCCGTTTCCCAGCTGCCTTGTGCTGAGCTGTGTTCCTCTGCCATGCCCTGCTGCCATGATTTTTCTGCCTTGCCCCTGGTTGTCCATGGATGCAATCCTCTGAAATCATGAACCCAAATCAACTTTTTCTCCTCTAAGTTTTTCTCCTTGAATATTTTAGCCTCAGAAACAAAAAGCTAACACATAGGGTGCTCTATGTGAGTGTGTATTGAACAATTTATACTGCCCTAAACTCGCTTTATACGAGAACATACCTTATAAATAACCAGAATGTAATTAATTTATTTGCCTTTTGAAGATATACTACTTAGTGACTGTCCTAAGGCATCTAATCTAACAGTACCATGTTTATTCATTTAAAGCTAGAAATTATTTAGCAATTGCGAAATTGAGATGGAATTCTCACATAAAGCAGGTCACTGAGTTTCTTCCAGGCATGTACTTTTGTAAAGCAAAATTGTATATCCTAGAGTAGAACTTTAGGTCCAACTAGCACACACAGAAGGAGGAAAACCCCAAAGGACTTACACTTACTTGATAGAGTGAAATGACTACCCTGATTCTAATATCTTTTAAATGGACTCTTGGGAAACTGGCTGTTTCTAACAACAACAACAACAACAAAGCATTGAGGTATATGTTTAATTATAATAATAGAAGGTACCCATTTAGAAAGTGCAATTAAAATTTTTATTCTGATTGAATATATTATAGAACAGCATACCAGAGTGACAAATAATATTGGTTTCATACTTTACATGAAATGTGGAAAGGTCTAGGTCGATGCCTGGATCTCTGCCAAGGAGTAAATACTATTAAGGAGTAATTATATAAAAGTGAATTTGCCATCATGGTTCATTTATTTATGTGTTCCTTCATTCCATCACATGACAAATGTTTTTTTCACAGGGATTGGAAAACTTTCTACAAAGAGCCAGCAGAGAGCATTGTGGGCTTACAACCTATGTGGAATGTATTATAACTACTGAACTCTGCAGAGACTGCTTTTATAGGGTGAAAACAGGCAAAGGCAAAACATGAATGAATGAGCATGGCTCTGTTTTAATAAAACTTTTTTTTTCAAGGCACATATAATTTAATATCAAGAGTGTAATACAAAAGACCCAAATACAATGAAGGAACACATTCCCCCATTAACACCAACGACAATGCTCTTTTAACATGTGCCTACTGAATGGGATGGGGGTTTCAGAGTTCACTACTGGGGGAAAAAAAAGTAACGCAATCTCATCACAGCCAATATCCTTATACAATCTAGTTGTGAAATGAATGTTTATAATGCTTCAAACAGTTTAAACCTGAAGTTTGATACCACACCTTCATGTTTGTACAGTCCTGTTAAGATTATCTACAATTTTTTAAACCATTCAAAGAACCCCATTGATTTAAGGCTCCATCAAATAAAACAGAGCCCTAAACTAAATGGTTAAATATATTTACTACTTGTACTGACATCTATTATTTTATCTTTCTTCATGACTAATAAAAGTTGGTTCTTAGCAAATAAATCCTTTAAGGTAAAATTCACCTCTTTTGAGTTTTGACCCAGAAGTTCAACAACAATCATGAAATCCACAGTCTTATTGGCAAAACTGATATACAGTGTCTCTAAGTCAT
>PVLC010027523.1:0-21728 GCA_004027655.1 Graphiurus murinus
TACTTACAAGATCACATCAAAGTCAATCACTAAACTGACCAGGAGATAGGGGGAGGGTGGGTGGGAATTGGGGAAGGGTTAATGAGAAATATGTGCATGGATGTCTTTACCTGTACTAGCTTGTACCCAACAAAAATGTGTAATTAACCCTGTTGTACCCAAGAAATGTATAAAAATCCATGCTAAAAAAATAAATTAATTAATTATATAAAAAAAATAAAAATAAATAAAATAAATATATAGTTATCTCAGTTATTCAATCACTTATTGGATATTTATTTATTGAGGACAGAACACTATTCTAAGCAGTGACAAAATAAAATGTCTGTTGTTTAGATTAAATTTTAGTAGGTTGAAGGAGGTAGACAATAAAGTTTAAAACCATTATTATACAGTGGACCAGTTGGTGATAAGTGTCATGAGAAAAAAAGGTATTATAATAAAGAGAATGAAGGACTAGGAATATAGTTCAGTGGTAGAGCACTTGTCTAGTATGTGTGAGGCCACAGATTTGGTCATCAGAAGCACACACAATATAATAGTAATAATAATAATAATAATAATAATAATAATAATAATAATAATAAAGAGTAGGAGGAGAAAGAGGAAAGTTGGAAGAATGGAAAATGAAGAATCAAGTGATCAAGGAAGTCCTCTTTGCAGAGGTGACATTCCAGCAGAAACCTCCTCAAAGTTGAAGTGATCTATGAAAATACCCAGGAGGGAGAATATTTCCAGACAGAAAGAACAAATGGGCTAAAGGCCTAGGAATACTGCAACAAACAAAGCAGACAAAAATCTCTGCTTCTCTAACAGACATTAGTTGGGGGCAAATGGGAGGCAAAATTGGTCTTACAAATAAATAATCACATGTTGGAGCATAAGAACCAAAGAGAAAAATTAACTTGGAAGGTTCTTAAGAAATGTGTGAAGGGTGATGCTGTTAAACTCTAGATAGGATGTTCAGGAAAGATCACTCCATGAATGTGATGTTGAAATAAAGACCCAATGAACATAAAGATGACAACCATCATGTCTGGGGCCTGGGAAAATGTTCTACTTGGAAGAGTCAGCAAGTACTAAGGTTCTGAGGCAGATATCACCTGGTATGTTTGCTGAAAAAACAGGGAAACTAGTGTGCTAGGAGGAAGTGAGGGAAGAGGAGTAGAGTAGGAAATGACATCCAAGAGGAAAGAGGAAACTCACTCTGGAAGGAGTAGGGCCTGGAAGCCACAAAAGTACTGATGCCTTACCTCTGATTAAGAGAGAGAACACTATTTAGGGACAGTAATTTAATTTTATTCTAAAAGAATCACTCTGGATGCTGAGCTGAGAATAGACCAAAAAGTAGTGAAGGAAGAAGCAGGAAAGCAGATACGATGAATAGCTCAGCAATCAAGGTCCCAGCAGCCTAGATGAAAGCTGTAGAGGTCCAAGTTGCTGAACTCTCGATATACTACCAAATAGTAGCATTTTTTTTTCTCATATGAGTTGTGTATGGGGTTTGAGAGATATATGAGAATCAAAGATGAATCTTATGTTCTGTGTGAACAAGTAGAAGAATGGAATTATTATTTACTTTTCTGGGAAATATGGCAAGAGTAGGTTTATGGGTAGAAAAGGAAGTCCCAGTGGGGTATGTTTACAAGACCTTTGGATGTCCAAGTGTGTATGTGTGTGTGTGTGTGTGTGTGTGTGTGTGTGTGTGTATGCCTGTACACACAAGCATATTCCCAGTCAATGGTCCAGGTATAAATAAAATTTGTAAATTCTTCAGTCAGTATCTACATAACTTTTCAATACCAGGGCTAGATAGCCTTGGGAGTGAGGTAGACTGTTAAAGAGAAGAACCAACGGACTAAGCTAGGGTCCTGTGATGTTTAGATATTAGGGAAATACACAGGAATAAGCCAATGAAAGTAGAGGGAAAGACTATAAAGTAGGAGGAACAAGTAAAGAAACTTTTAAGAAGGGAGTAATCAACTCTATCAGGTAAACAGTGCTTAGAAATCAAGCAGATGAGGACTGAAGTGCTTATCAATAAACTAACAATGCAGAGGTCTTTGGTTCACTCCCAGTAGCATGTTAGCCGCTGGTAGGGAGAAAGCCTTGATTTGAGAGGCTGGAGTAAGGAGAGGAGTTTTGCTGCAGAGTCAAAGAATAAATAGAGTGTGGTACCTGCAGGGGAATGGGCTCAAGAAACTTTTCTTCCCATTTGTCTAACTCTGGAGAAATACTAGTATGTTTGGACACTATTGATGTAGCAGGGAGAGGCAGACCCTTGGCTTGAAGACAATCTATTTGTCATAAAAGGATGGAAGATAGCTTCCGCACTGATAAGAGCTATTGCATTAGTTTTGCAGACTGACTTCCTTGAGAAACAGACTCTATGATCATTGAATTCAGTGTAAAGGATGGTTATTAAGAGGTGACCTTGGAAATGAATTGACTCCAATGAAAGAAAAGAGGAGTTTGGTGTGGTGGCACTAGTATAAAATCCTAGTACTTGGGAGACTGAGAAAGGATCACAGATTCCAGGCCAGCCTCCGCAATTTAAGGAGAACCTATTCCAAAAAAATAAATGGCCAGTGGTGTAGCTCAGAGGTAGAATGCCCCTGGGGTTCAATCCCCAGTACAAAAAAGGAAAAAAAAGAAAGAAATCAACAGGAATGTAAAAGGAGTAATTCAGGCCTAACAATAATTCTTCCTAAATCAAGAGGGTCTTTCAAGTTAGAAAGGCTTGTCAGGGACTTCTGGAGTTGGGCCAAGGTGGTCACACATTGATCAGTCATTAGGTCTAGGTTGCGCAGAAAAGTGAAGGGGTTCTCTTTAGCAAAAACAGTTTTTGAAGGTCCTAGATCTGAAGGCTATGTGTCATCAGAACCCCTATAGGGGAGAAAACATGTCCTTCCTGAAATGGGAGTCTGGAGCATATATCAGAGTGTTCCTGTAGGTGGAGTGTATATGAGTTGTTTCTACATTACTTCTGTTTTCTCCATGATGTGAAGGAATGAGGGAAAGAGAAAAAGGATTGTTTTGAAAGAGAGTGATCATCAAGTTATTGTCCAGAGGATAGGGAGGAGTGGGACTTTATGAAAATTCTGGGATTACCAGGTAGCATAAAGGGCCTGCCTGAGGCTCATGGTCATGGATTGAGTGTCAAATTATTTCTCATGGTAGATGTTTTCTTCCATCTTTATTCACTCGCAGAAATCAGAGTAGAATAGGCAGATAGTGAAAATTAACTGTGCTAAAAGTGGTTGAAGTTATGCTGGGGAGAGTATTATAAAATGGGGGGAAGAGAGATAAGGACTCATGGTTGTAGGCAAGGATATAGTAATTTCATGAAGTAATACTATATAGAAAATAGCTATAGGGTAGCTAGACCTTAAAGCTCAAAGAGAAAATTAAGATAACTATGAGTTATAGGAATCATACTAAACATACTAAAAAACTTGCCTGTGTGTGTGTGTTGGGGGTGGTACTGGGAACTGAACCCCAGGGGAGCTCTACCACTGAGCTAGATCACTAGCCCTTTAAGAATATTTTCTTTTGAGACGAAATCTCACTGCCTGGAACTTGTGATTCTTTTGCCTCAGTCTCCTGAGTATATGGGATGACAGGCATGCACTATTATGCCTGGTCAAGTTGCTATTTTTACTGAATCACACCCTTCCTCCATCTCTGTGGATTATATGATACTAAAAATCTCTGTACATGGTCTAATATTTTTATACATTTTCCCAGTGCTTATTTTTACCCTTTCCTAATAGTTAATTAAGAATGAACAAAGACTAATATGAATTTGGAAAAAAATGAATTTAGAAGTAAGTAAATAATACCAGTACTTGGGAGGCTGAGATAAGGAGGATCACATATTTGAGACTAGCCTCCGTAATTTTGTGAGACTCTCAGCAATTTAGCAAGACTCTGTTTCAAAACAAAAACTAAGATATGTCTGGGGGTGTATTTCAGAGATAGAATGCTTCTGGATTCAATCCCCAGAACCACAATAAAAAAAGTAAACAAATAAGGATTATTTATGCATTTGCTTATGTAGAATGTAGAAATTTTGTCAAATGGCAAAAGAGGTTTAGAACCTCTGGCAATATTTGCAAACTATCTTCACATTAGATATGCATGCTTATATACAACTTTTACCTTTGAGATTATTTTACCATATATAATATTCACTGATGAAATATCTTTTGGTAACACTCAAGATACCAAAGAAAAGAACTAAGATTAGAAAGATTTTTTATCATTCTCTGTGGACAATTTAACTTTTTACAAAAGCAATTACAATTTAATGTTTAACTTATAATGTGCTTAAAAGTATTACTTCCAAAGCAAACATAAGCTGGTTTGCTTTGGTTCTTCTGTATAATCAATGAGCCTTTGGGTGGATAATTCATGTCTGATAATATGTAAAGTGAAACGGCACACCATTTCAAGAGATTACTGATCTGACCTGTTATATATGACCAAGGGAAAATGAGCCTGGAAAAAAGTTTCATTACAACTTGTCATTTCCTCTTGTAGATTTACCTTGCCACATCTCCAGCTGTATAATTCAATTTGTATCTTCATATAGTAGAGTGTATTTTTAGATACATATAATTAGCCTGTGGGACAAGTTTTATCAAACAATTAACATTTTTAAAAGGTAGCATGATGTCCCATTCACAAATGAATATAACAAATATTTCAAATTATCATAACATTATGTGGTATAATAGAGAAATGTTTAAAGAAAGAATTCCATTGATTGAAAATATTCCAAGCTGAGAGTATCAGAATAGCTTCAAATAAAAACAAAACAAAATAAATAATTCTACTAGTTTCAAAAGTGAATTAGTCATCTGAAGTGCTGAAATCCTTCCTGGCCATGAGTTTTATCCTTGACACTTGGAGAATTTCATTGTTTTTTTAATAGATAGGTATAATAATCCCTTTCTTATCTGCCTAAAAAACTGATCACAGACTCACAAGTTTATAATTGGCAATAAAACATCACAAAGCTTCTTGTTTCTAAGGCTTTCAGTCTAGATACCATTCAACAAACAAATTTTCATTTTAGGAATTATTAAGAATCTTGCCTGTTATAAACTGTGTTATGGCAGCTTTTACATGCAGACAAATGGCTGTATATTGGAATATACTAAATAATTTATTCTTTCTCAAAATAAATATAAGAATTATTTTTCTATTCTTAAAAAATAAATAAGTGAAAAAAATAAAAAGACAGGATATATCTCAGTAGTAGAGCATCCCTGGGTTCAATCCTCAATACTGCAGCAAAAACAAAAACCACAAAAATGTGCTGTGAATACAGACATAATTCAGTACAAATTCTAAGCTTTTTCATAAAATTGAGTTTGAATTTTTATAAAAAGTGAAACCATTTGAAAGGACAAATCACATTAAACTAAGTGTCCGAGATTAGTTGTATTTAGTTTCATTTGTTACTAACATCAGAGTGTAAGATTCATTATGTATAAGGCTGAGGAAAAGACGGAGCATTATCTGAGAGGCCTTGGAATTTATACCCCTATGATCACTGTAAAACAACTGGTATGTTTTCTAAGACTGGTTTGGTATTTGCTTATTCACAAAGCGATTATACTGAAGCCGTCTATCCATTGTATTTGTTGCTCCTAACATTATCATCAGGATTATTCAGTTCATTGGCAGATTTGTTTGCATCCCAGGCAAATATTCTTAATAAAAAATTGGCCAGGCTTCATTCATAAAAGTTAAGAAAGGGACAGGGTTGGAAAAAAATGAAGATAATCATAATCATGCCCAAACAATTCCAGGCATCCTGGAAATTACATGTTAATATCTTCATTTTAGTGATTGCTAGTGTATTACCCCTAAGGAGAAGGCAGACAGTAAAATATATAGCCAATTTCAAGTCAAAATAAGCAATCCATTTGCATTCCTTCTTCTAACTCAGAACTCCTGTAAGCTTCACATTGCTACTAATCCCGAAAAGATTTAAGACTGGGAAATATGAGTCCAGGACACAGATGAACCACATGGCTTCAATCCTCATAATATAACAGTTTCCTTCTAGCCTTGACCCTTTCTCTCCACTCCTCCCCAGTATCTAAACCAATATATTGCATTTAACATGCATAAAATCCTAAAATCAATGTCCCAATGTTCAGAATCCTTTATGAAGTCATCTTCTTACAGTCTTCCTATACTCTTTCTCTCCAGCCCTTCACAATGATTCAGTGGTTCCCTCTAGGGAATAATTTTTAGGTGTGTGTGTGTGTGTGTGTGTGTGTGTGTGTGTGTGTGTGTGTGCATGAAATGGGCATTCACACTATACCTACTTAAGAGGTCTCTTGATGGGAAACTTTTTCCTAAATAGATTGCAAAATTTCTCCATGCACTATACTACCCAGTGTGAATTTTATGGAATCTTGCAAGGGAAGTCCCTTAGATCATAATATTAATATCATTAGGCAAAATTGTGATTTTCCTGAGTTACTAGAATATTTTTGTTTTGTAATAATCCTGAGCCCTAATAATGTTTTGGCTCCTCTTAAGTGTAAAGTCAATTTGTGAGTGGATCATGGTGGCATATGCCTGTAGTATCAGCTACTGGGCATTTGAGGCAGGAGTATGACTCTTGTTCAGAAGTATTGCCCAGGAACTCAAAGCCAGCCTGTGCAACATTCCAAGACCATGATTTGAAAAACAAAACATATTTTTCTTTAAACTCAGGAAAGAAAACCATATCAGAAATAAGTCAGGATGTTGATGGTAAAGAGGGAGAGAGGAAGGAACCTAAATAATATGTACAAGAGCCTGGCATGGTGGTACATGCCTGTAGTCCTAGTACTTGGAAGGATGAGACAGGAGGATTCCAGGTAAAGGTCAGCCTCAGCACCTTAATGAGACCCTCTGCAACTTAGTACGATTCTGTTTCAAAATACAATGAATAAAATGGGAATGGAGTGTAGCTCAGAGGTAGAATGCCCCTTGGTTCCATCCTTAGTACCAAAAAAAATTAAATAAATAGATAAAAAAAATTTAATAACCAACTAAATAAATAAAAGTAGGCTGAGAGGTAACTAAGAAGTACAATGTAGAATGTCCTTGGGTTCAATATTTAGTACCGAATAAAAGAAAAAGTGTATGTATAGGAATGAATGTGTTTATAGCACACATTTTATGTATTGGTCACTCAGAACTGAAGATGGTGATAGTTCAGGATTATTTATCTATTTGGTGGCACATACTCCTCTGAGCTATGGGCAATTGGCCCAAGTGGGTGTGATTAATTCATATATCTGTATCTTTCTTGTATAGTTTTTCTATATCACCAGTACCTAAAATAGTGTTCAGCATGCAATGTTGATTGGATAAATATTTGTTAAATAAACTGTGAAGTGATCTGTTTTCTATCAGGCCAGTAAGCTTGAAACCACGTGTCCTGAATCTACATTCTGTCATCTAAAGCTGTCAGTTAGGTCATGTATTGTGTACTTCTTTTTCTGTGCATGATTCTTCCAGGATATGAAGGTGTAATTCTTCTATAAGTGTCAACTGTATTTAAAGCTTGCTATTAAACTCTGCATGCATTTCTTAGAAAGACAGGTCGAATCAAGGACACGGCTTGGGGCCCTTTGACTCTTGATCACAAACTTTCTCCTCCAGTCTATTACTTGTCTATTTGACTTGGGCTTTATAGTAATCCTAGAAAGAGTTTTATTTCATTTTTCATTAAAATCAGAATTTCAGAGTCCTTGTACTAGGATTTGTATGTTTACTCTTTTTTTTCCCCTTATAGGTCAAAAAATATATATATTTGTACCATATGTAAATTGCAAGAAAATAGACCTCACATTCATAGAAGTTAATCCTTTTTCTTTTTGATATATAAATACATAATCAAAATAATATGATGAATATCCACATTGCAGGTGTGTCCACTGAGAGCTTTATGAGTTCCCAGATGAGTACCTTCAAAGAAACTGCTTTCTGTTCACAATGAGATACAAACCACCAGCTCTGTTTTTGCTATGGTTACTCTAGCCTCCATCCCCATCCTAACTAGAGATTTTTCCACTTAAGTCCTTCTGCTTTAGATTAACCACAATATTGACTAACAAAAAGACCACTTTTAGATTATACAGAATAATTTTTCACTTTCTTTTCAAGGAAGGTGTTAACATATACTCTCCAGGAAAAGTGCAAACTCCTTTTTATTGTATCTCTGTATGTCTTTATGTAAGTAAAAAGGCCTATTTATTATTGGAAAAATAACCATTTACTTTTCTATTATTAGTGCTATAATTCCTAAGAAATAATGACATAGACAATTCTATGAGAAAATCTTGAACCGAACTTGTATTAACAGCTGATACAAAATAAAGTAATTACCACTGAATGTGATCTTTTGGACCATTGTAGTCTAAAAATACATTTCAGGTCACAATTATTGTACAATTTCATTTTTTTTGCATGTGTTTCTAATTTCTACGTCTTTTCTGTAATTCAGTTACTCAGAAGTGAACATTAATTTAGGACTTTTTCTACTCACATATTCTTATAATAGTTTGATTTGAAATGTTATAATATAAATAATATAAATGTCATAGGAATTGTATTGCAATACATATATACTTTTAAGAAACCATTTAAGACATTCAATTAAAATAAATTAATATCCTAGTAGCCTCCAAAATCTGTAAATTCAGTAAGGAGGAATAGGAAAGAAAAACATAAATCCCTGAAGATATATTAAAGACCCACAGTACCCATTACCTATTATATGATCTTTGTGTCATGATTCTAGAGGCCGAATCAAAGAAAGTCAAATTAAAAAGAAAAAAGAAGAAACCTTGCCATACTTTATCTTCATATTGAGATCATTTGCTGGGAAAAAAGACAGCTTCTATCCCAAAGAATCAATGCATATGAGTTTAAAGGCATGAGGCCATGAGTCATGTGTGTGTGTGTGTGTGTGTGTGTGTGTGTGTGTGTGTGTGTGTGGTGTGTATTTGCTTCAGACAAAAAAAATGTATGAATCATATTACTCCATACATATAAAGCTCACAAAAAGGCAAAGATTTGGTCTTAGAGATCAGATATGTAACCTTGGTGAGGTACATACTTTTGAAAATTAATGAACTTGATATTTACTACTAAAGTTAATTTGTATGGTGTTTAAATAATAACACCCCCCCCAAGAAAAATAGAACTGGAAATGTTCTTTCTCTTTTGAATTGCTACTTTCTTAAAAGCTTCCTTATTTGCTACAAAACATAGAATTTGTTTAAAATCCTAAACCCTTTCTCAAACAGTGAATATCTTTCTGACTATTTATTTAGCATCATGAGTTCACTGTTAATTAGTCCTCTACTAGTATGGTTACATTTAAGAAGATATGATTATAAATTAGACATATAAATAAATTGATGCCCATGTCTTATAAAAAGTAATGTAAAAGATTCCTCTTAGAATATCTAAGGCTAGTGATTTGTCTCCTTTATATCCATCTAGTATGTTTTCTTGATTAATTTCATCATTTGTCAGGTTAATAAACATTAAAATTAGGCTGTACCTTATATTAATTAAAAATATTATTTAGCATAAAATAATTGAAAACTTAAAAATATTTTAAAATTTGTGTATAATGGGAAGATTATATATAAATGGCAGAAGATTTTAAAGAAATATTTCTCACCATGGAAACATGATTTTACAGACCCAGAATTCTGGGGCAATATTTACAAAAATATTGAACTCCACCATTTGCAAGAAAGTTTACTTTTTTTTTTTCGAGGTCTGGTGATTGAACCTAGGGGCATTCTACCTCCAAGCTACATCCCTAGCCCTAGTTTTATTCTTTATTTTGAAACAGGGTCTCACTAATTTGCAGAGTGCCTCACTGAGTAGCTGAAGCTGGCCACAAACCTGTGATCTTCCTGTCTCAACTCCCAGATACTGAGATTACAAGTGTGTGCCACCAAGCCAAGGTTGCAAGAAACTATTTTTAAAATCCTGCAGTTGACCAACCTAGACCAAGAAAAGGAAAAGTATATCTGCACTGAGTTATAAATAGGTTAGTAAACAATGATTGAAATACATACAAAGTTACACATCCTCCCCTCTTGGGCCACTTTCTTTTTAGGAAGGTCTTTTCAAGTTGTGCAAATGAAACATAATTTAAGGGAAGATATTTTAAGTCAATACTACAATCCCCTATATATGTGTTTCAATAGCTATAGGAATCCCAGGTTAATCAAAATGATGAGCATAATTAATTTGTAGAATCCATTTCAGGTTTCCATAAAATGAAAGTAATATGACATTCTCATTTACATTTGTAGGAAGAGAATACTTCATGTCCTCATTATATTTTGTTAGAGCAGACAAGCCTCTCTAATTTGGCAAATTCATTTTTGGTTTTACATACCATTCTTAGGATGACATATAATGAGTCAGCAGACTGGACGCAGGCACCCCTTACCACTTCTATTTCTTATCTCACTGCAAATGAAAGCTTTACTGTTGAAAATATCAACATGTCTTTTATTATTAAGAAATCAAATAACATATCCTATGTTAAAAATTCTGTACTCTATAGTTTCTTCCTCCTGGCAAGGTGTATGCCTGTAAATGATAAAGACTGTGATATTTCTGTGAATATTATGGATTTACTTAAATTGTGGTATTTAAAGTTGGATAATAAAGATTCATTTATAAGACCCTTCTATCAATGCAAAACAGACAAAAAGAAATTTTGTCAGGTTAATAATAGAAAAATAAACGGAAGTTACAGTAGTGATAATTTTTTTTTCAACTCTTCTTTTTTGCATTCCATCTAAATGCTGTGTTATGTTGACAGATCTGGGAAATTTTAGTGGCCGGACAAGAAGTGCAGTCTCTGTGAGGGAAGGCCAGGGGGTTGTTCTGATGTGCTCTCCTCCGCCTCATTCACCAGGTATGGTAGCACCCCTTCTCTATTGCTGCTGCTCTCTTTTATTGTATGTTCATTCTTTTAGACAGTGTATTAACTGGGGAACATTCCAGATGAAATGTGCATGGCTTTCTGATGTATCACAGTACCCGATGAGTAATTAAATCCCATAGTCTACATACCACTGGACATGAGACCAAGCTCCTGTGATAAGATAGCTTTATTGCAGTTCCAACTGGTGACGGTCACAGTTATGTTTCTGCCTGCCATCAGTGAGGAATATATTGCCTAAAGCACAAAGGAAGCCATAAACTGAGAGAATGAAAACTTTCAAAACTGCTTGAAGTGTCAGAGTTGAGTTAACTGAATACCAATGTGTGTCTTGTTTCAGAAGATAAGCTGGATACTTGGTTGTTTATGATGTTGTTTGCTACACTGGAACAAAATTTGCTAGGAAATATTTTTTGAGTTACAAACACAGCTACAGTTTACTTTCTTTCTTCTTTTTTTTTTTTTTTCTACTTGAGGTCTTATGAAAGTCAGGGAAATAGGTAAGTATTTCATGAAGTTTAGAGAAATAATAGTAAACTGTACTCAGATTAATTATATGTAATTTTACCAATTTATAGCTCATTATGTTAGTTTTATTTAAGTCCTATAATTTGAGATGGATACTTTTTTGTAACTCAATATGGGTTTTCTATAACACAATTTAAGAGTGGCCAGAATCAAATCAATGACTATGATGAAAGAGAGAGAATGAGAATGATACACTGGAAACAGAATCAAAGGGCCCCGTATCTCATTCAATATTTCTTCATTTCATATGACAGTCACATTTGTTTCTAGGTTATATATTTGTATTGGTAAATAATATTGCATTGAATGAGCCCAGGACATTCTGTTTATCCGCTCCCCATTTGATAAGTATTTGGAGTATTTTCAGTTTTCATAGACAGTTCTATTTGTTTTTAGGGGCCCATTTAGATTTTTAGCATAACTAATTCTTATTAGAAGTGACAAAATAATCAACATCAATTGATCTTCTGAAGATTTCACATTTTTAGGTAACCCTATTTTTAACTTCTTTTTTTTAAAGTGAAAGTTAAATATGCCACATTTTAACAGAAAAATATTTTTGAAAATATTTTGCTTTGAAGCTCTGATAAAAATCATAATTAGGAATACATTCTGAGTTGTATCCACCCAATTCTTATATGTCAACTTAGTCCTCCATTCCTTTTGTAAACAGTTTGAGTAGTTTACAGTAAACACTTCTAATCTCATCTGTATCTAAATCCGGAATACATTTCTTTCAAGGCAACATATGTTTTAACTTTTTAACCGATAACAATTTATAGTAGGTTAGGGGAAATCTAGCATTAATATATATACATATATATTAATTAGTATATGTATTAATTAACAACATGAAGTGACCCCTGTGGGAAAAAGCAGGATCTTCTGCGATATAATCTATATCTCAGTGCTGTTGGAGCATGTCTAAAAAATAAGTGAAATGGGAGAGGATGATATAGAAAGAAAAACTGTAAGATTACACATTGATAAAATATCCAATTGTCAAGGAAAACTATATAGAGATTTCTGGTGGTAAAATTGTATAATAAATTGCATATGTAGTATAATAAGTAAAAAATATGCATTGTTTTATTAAATAATAAAAATCTCTGAAATAAATATGTATAAAGCAAGATGATTGCCCAGTGCGCTTGTGTTAGAACCAACTTTAGCCACTGGATCTGTTATTTCCCTGTAATCTGTTACATGCAGTGCTCACAGGCATCCTGTTCTCTGACTAGTACCTACTATTTTTGCTGACTAGCTTCAGTTCCCTGATTCCAGGGGTCATCTAATCTGGAAATTTACAAATCATTTATATTATCCTCTTTCATTGTATTTTTTCTCCTATGATTCTCTTTTTTTCCTGCAATTATCATTTTCTTACATGCAATTTCAATTTTCTTCTTCTTCCTTTGCTTCATTACACTGACTTGATAGTTGGCAAAACTCTAATTCTGGTGTAAACCCAACTGTCCTCCAACTGCATGTCTGAACCTATTCAGCTTAATATGACTGTCAAAAATATTAACATACACACACACACACACACACACACACACACACACACACACGCGCTGTTACTCAAACTAAATTCAATTTAAAATTGTAAACTTCAACTTGAATGCAGAACAAAAATTAAAAAAATAACTTTATTTTCTACTACACCTTTTCAAATCTTTAATGTGTCTTCCCCATTTTTATTCTTGCTAATAACTCTGCATCCTATTTCATGTTGAAAAGGAAAGAAATTGGAAGATAGTTCCAGAAGCCCTGGTCACCAAGGCAAACACCCATGAGTAATGTCTAGAGATCTAGACATTACTCTTCCCTTTTTACAATCTTGATAAGCATTGTTGAACTTCCAAGGCGAATCCCTCAGCTTGTGCATGGTGGACCATCTTTCCTTTTTCTTTGTCTACTTAAAGAAATCACCTCAGTAATTCTCTCTTCATTCTTCTGCATCATTACCAAAAATTATTTGTTCTCCTGTATTTTCCCATCACTATGAAGCATAATGTTCTCTCCTCCAGGTACAAACAAGACAAAGCAAAGCTCTCTGGGCCCATGTTCTCTTTCAGCTACTACCTCATTTTTCTGTTCTCCTTTATAGAAAAACTCCGCAAAAGCTTTGTGTGTACACATTCTATCTAATTCCATGGATCCCATTCTCATTCTCTCTCTGCTTTCCTCTCTCCATTCCTCCCCATTCGCTCCACTTTTCTTTGACAAATTTATAGAGATATAATTTATATCCCATAAAATCCATCCATTTTAAATGTGTGGTTCATTGAGTTTTATTATGTCTATACAGTTGTATCACCATTCCTCAAGCCAGTCTTAGAATGCTTTTATCACTTTAAAAATAATTCAACCCTGTCCCAACCATGTCTCTAGGCAATTACTGATCTGTTCTCTATATCTATAACTTTTGCATTTTCCATAAATTTCATTTAGTAGAATCATACAATATTCACTCTGTGTGTATGTCTAGTTTCTTTAACTTAGCATAATTTTTGTGAGATTCATGCAGATTTTACATTTATGGATAATTTGTTACTTTATATTTCTGAATAGTATTTCATTGAGTGGACACAGAACATTTTACTTAACAATTCAATGGTTGATGGTTGATAAATATTTGTAGTTTTTTCAATTCTCATGTTGGTCAGTTCACTATCCATGAAACACTTTCTTCAACCTAAAAGATTTCAGTCTTGATTTTTCTCATATCTTACTTCTTAATCCCCTCTACTGATTTAATTTCATTCTTTTTTTTATTCAGACTCTTATGGTCCTCCAAATGTTGGCACTTTTACTTCTTAATAAACTTTCACTCACTTATTTTTTTTTACCTGATAATAAAGCTTTATATATTGACATTTCCCAAACATATGTCTGGAACCAGGATTCTGGCCTGTCCATCCTATTGCCTACTCAGTGTTTCCCTTTGGATTACAAATAGGCATTTCCAGCTTAACTGTATGGAAAAATTCAATTCCTGGTTCTGTCATCCCACAGACCTCTACACCTACAGTTTTTTTTCTACTTTTATTAATAGAAAATTTATTTTGTACAATAAATTTTGCAAGACCTGAGTTCTGGTTCATAAAGAACAGGTTCTCATTGTGTGCTTCTATGGTGGGAGGGAAGAGGCATCTCTCTTGGGCCTCTTTTAGGAGAGCATTGATCTCATTCATGAAAATTTCTTTCATAACCTGAGCAACAGCCAAGGTGCCCACCTCACAGCTGAATACCACGATCACCCTGGGAGCTAGGATTTCAGCATTCAAATGTTGGAGGAACTCAACCACAGCAGGTAGCATTTGCAGTTTGGGCTTATGGGAGATAGTTTTAGATGAGGTCCTGAGAGCCTTATAAATAGAAACACCAGAGAGCTCTCTCCCAGATGTGAGAACATAGCATAAAAGAAATCATTTGAAAACCAGGAAGAGAGCACTCCCCAAAAATGGACCATACAGTCACCCTAATATCAAGGTCCAGCCACTAGAACTGTGAGAAAATGAATGTATGTTGATTCACCAACCCAGTTCGTGGTATTTTGTTATTGCAACTTTAGCTTATATACCATCTGACTTAGAACTGCAGTCCTCACAGTGGCTTGGAGGACCCCACCTTCAGGCTCCATGCTATCTCTCTGACCACCTCTTTTGCCCTCACTCCTACTATCTTGCCTGCAATCATATTCTTCTCCCTGATGCTCCTCCACTAACCAGGCATGTTCCTAGTCTTAGTCCCTCATGTTCACATCTTTCTTCAAATCTCATCTTCTTAGGGAAAACTTGCCTGGCTTTCTTTTTTATTTATTTATTTATTTGTACTTCACAAGTTTTTTTCTATTTCTTCTCCTTTATTTTTTTATGACACTCATCACTGGCCATATTTTATATATATTTACTCAATTATTCATTTTTATTACATTTGGTTAAGAATGTAAATCCCATTAGGACATATATTTTGTAAGTTCTGCTCACTGTTGCCCTCTGGTGCCTAAGATAGTTCCTAACACAGAGGAGAAACTAAAAAATGTGTTATTGAATGATTCTAAGCATATATAATATTCAGAAATAAATAGAATTAGTCATGGTTTAAGCCAAAAAATATTTATTAGAAAATTTGAGATACTAATCATGAATATAAATACAGAAAAATATATTAATTTTGTAATAAAAACCCTTTCTTATCATTTACCCTTTTCTCATAATTATTTTGTGAATGAATGTAACCATGGAATAGACAAGTGAAACGTGAGCCATATCATCAATATAGAAGAATAAAATGTGATTTTATATTTTTGCCAAAGCAACCACTGAAACCGGAAGAATCAAATCACAATCATATTGATAAATGATTATTTAAGTCTTGTCCCTTGCTTATTCAATTAAAAGGAGACATTTTAAAATGTCTTGGGAAAGTTCAGTCTCAAAGCTTACTGAAGGGACAGAGTAACTAATAAAAAAATGAGCCATAGTTGAGTTCAAATGACCTCAATAACTAGTTTTGTGTGTGTGTGTGTGTGAAGTTAAAGTGAACCCAACATAGGCTAGAAATCACAGACCTAAATTTCTGTCTCATCTAAAGGGTCATATAAATTATAATAGCATACTCATTTATCCAAGGCTTGATTCCAGTTTTATTATCTACTGTTTTACTTCCTTCTTTCAAATCCTAATTAGTTTATTAATTTGTTTATTAAAAATTTTTATGTGAAGTAAAGTGGCAAAAGTAAATGTTTCCTGATTTTTCTTTCTTCTCACAATAGGCCATCTGTTCTTTCAGGGTATGAAATTTGCCACATTCCAACTTATAGTCCCAATATTTAACACAACACCTGACACTCGGTGTGTATTCAATTACTGCATAGGAATAACTACATGAATATGCATATTCTAATAGTTGAGTTTTGCAGGGTTTTGGGGATTTGCTGTTAGCTTTTTGCTATTAGTTTATTCTAATCCATATTCATGACAGATATTTGGTTCATTTAATAATCACATTCATGTCTTACTACTTAAAAGTATAGCCACTACTATGATTTAGTGGTAGCTGTATGAAGTGATAAAACAGCGTATACATCAGATAAAATTAAATAAAATCATAAATAGCCCAAAGATATATTTTCTTATTACCGCTAGTGGATGTACAATGAATATTTTTCTTTGAATAAAAACAAAAGCTAGGATTGACTTATGTGCTATATTTTCCTTTCTCTTTCCCAAGAGATCAGTATTAATCCCTGTTAGTATCAGAGATGAACGAGAACATCTTGATTGGATTCTGAAGTGGAGACTCATCTCCTAGAAAGTAAATAATTTTTTTTAGACTGTTAAACGCCTCTGGTCAAAATGATTTTTGTTTCTCAAAAACTACCTCTATCAGTTTAATACTTTTGAAATTTAGTTTTATACTTTAAAGAAAAGCTCTGTGAAAAATGTAGAAATAATTTTTAGAGCTTATAACCACATATTAAATTATTTTATGGTTTTGAGACTATTACCATATTGCTTTTTTTTAAAAGTCAATAATTAACATTTTACTTCAAATATATTTTGGTTTCATTATATACAAAAACATTCAGTAGCTTACACTGAAGTGGGTCATATGATTATTAAACAAAGTATGAGGCTATAGCAAAAATAGATATGGATATACTACTTTGTGGTATAATAATCACATAATCCTTACCAAATACCTGAGACTTAGAAATTATTGCCATTCTCGTTGTACCAATAAGGAATCTAAGCTTCAGAAGGATTAAGTCAAATACTTAAACTCTCATACCTAGTAAATGAAGGAACCAGGATTTCAATCTTCAATATATATATTTTACTCGATAGTTTGAATTTTAGTAAAACTTTTATAGCATAGCTATAAGCCAAGATTTATGTAATGACAAATTCATCCACCTCTCAAAAATGATGTGTTTTATCATATCAAATATTTTATGTTCATTCAACAAATACCGATTGAATGCCTACCTTTTATCTAAAATGTTTTGACCATTTACACTGATTTCTGCCATCTTATTTTGTACTATGTGTTAGTCAGTTTTTCCTCACTGTAACCAAATTACCTGAGAAGAACTTCTTAGAGGAGAAATGACTTGGTTTTGCTCATGGTTGCAGAAGTTTTAGTGTCTAGTGTACTGAGTTTATTATTTTGAGACAGAGCTAAGTAAGAACATTATGGTGGAAAGGCATGAAAGTGAGCAAATCTGCTCAGCTAACAGAAGCATGGTACAAGAGTGATAGAGGAGGGGGGAGCTGAGAGGATGGAGCAAGAGAAAGGAAGGTTGGGGGGGTGAGGGTCCACCCCAAGGGCTGGGGGCAAAATATACTCTTCAAAGGCATATCCCTACCTCCTCAAGTTTCCACCACTTTCTAATAGTGCCACTAGCTGGGGAACAAGGCTCAACACATGAGTCTTTAGGGCACATTCCAGACCTAAACTATAACATACTAGCCACCCTACTTCTATAAATCATTTACCCTCTTGTCACTTTTATTATTTTAGTTGCTGCTGCTATTTAGTAGAGGGTTTTACATTATACTTTTCCACTTTTTCATGTCAATTTTAAGTATTTTATTTCTGTTATTTTGGAAATTATACAAACAATCTTAGTATCATTTTGAATACTTTATATGTGATCCCTCCTGGTGGTTAATCAATTCATTCATTAATCAAGCAATTTGAAGAAAAGAAACTCAAGTTCTGGCTGTTCTCTATTAACTAATAAATGAAGAAGTTGGTTTAGGAAGAGATTGTTTAAGTTGTAGATACATTAAGTGTTAGGTATATATAAGTCCCATAGAAAACTGGATATAAGAAGGCAGGAGAAGAAAATGTTAGGCATAATTACCATAATGGACAGAGAAATAATTAAAAATTGATTAAGATGTCTCAGAAATAATGTTTATAGTATTATCACAAGCATTAGGTAAATATATTTTTATTTTTATAATAAACTGTGGAAAAATTGTTTTCTTTCCAAGATATCAACCAGTTTAAATAATTTCCAGGTACAGAATTTGTGCCTTTATGTGACATAGTTTGCCAGGTTTCTATGCAAGCTTCCTTTTTTTTTTTTTTTTTTACCTCTCAATTGTTATACAATTAACTGTTTTAGATGCAAAGGATTTATTGATTATTTATGGATTTTATTGTACTTATCAAACTTGTAGGCTCTAGAAGCCTCAAATATTAATGCACTTTTGAGATGTCTCATACATATAGACTCTTTGGTAATGAAAAGAGAAGAGCTCATATCCTCAAGAAAAAGTAAGCAGAATCATCATCCAGTATTTATAGTACTTAAAAAGAACTCTACTAGGTCCTGAGACAAGGAATAAAAGGAACATAAAAAGATGCAAGCCCTTGCCCAAAAAACTTGACATTCAATTGGAGAAATTTCAGAGTCATAAAGCCTCTTGTAGCTTGAATAAAAAAATAAGAAACTTATTTTGATAAACTTTCATTTTTCTTAATTATTGACTAGATTCCTAATTTATTCTCAGTTTCACTAGTCCAGTATGATTTTACCTTCATGATCATGTTACATTATTTAGAATTGAGTTCCAGACAAAATAAACCCCAATCCTTGATATATTTACCTCCTCACACATCATGGTGGGCCCTCCCAATCACTCGCCCTCAACCCTCATTCCACCAGGCACAGGTCTAGGGTAAAGGAAGATAATGCCATGGAAATTGGTTAAATGAGAAACACCAAGGAAAATGGATTAGGGTATTCTGTAAAGATTTACAAAGTAAGTTCGGGAGGCTGAGACCGGAGGATCCGGGTTCCAGGCTAGCCTCAGCTACCTAGTGAGGCACTCCGCAACTTAGCGAGACTCGGTTTCAAAATAAAGAATAAAAAATATAGGGCTGGGGGTATAGCTCAGAGGTAGAATGCTCCTGAGTTCAATCCCCAGTACCGCCAAAAAAAAAAAAAAAAAAAAAAAAAAAAGATTTACAAAGTAAGAATAATTCTACATATGTGTTTTAAGCCACCATAGAATATAGATGAATTTATAAACTAATGAGCTCTAGGAAACTTTATTTCTGAGATGCAGTGAATATAGCTTCATAATGCATTAGGTTGTCCCTTGAACAATTTTTCCTTATAAAGTAATGCATAATTTATTCAGTTCAGAAAAAAATAATAAAACAACAATGGACACTGGGTGACTAAAGGCCTTAATCCTGTCCTAAATGCTAAGACTATAAGCAAGACCCCATTAGCCCTGGCCTTGAGACTTGTCTTCTGGGAAGTATTAGAATAGAGATATGAAAGCCTTTAGTTTTGGAGTTTGAGCTATAATACTTCAGCTGAACATTCCCTATTGATAAAAAAAGAATTTTTGTTTTCTTTAAATTCAACATATTTTTAACCTAACCTAATTTAAGGCAGAAAGAAAGATTCACCAGCTTTCAATCCATTGTGGAATTAGATGATGTATCAGTAACCAGACCCAAATAATACAAATGATGACTTTGTAAACAATAAGATAAAAGAAAAACCAAACAATTTCTGCTTCTGCCATGATATTTTACCTGGGATTTGGATGCTGATAGCCAGGGATTCTCATCCTGATTTTGACACTTACTATTGATTTTGTATGTTAAATTAAGCATATCTTGCTTATAAAGAGGATAATAAAAGCTACCAGCCCAGGACAGTGGTGAGAATTAAGGGATAGTTTATATAAGGCAATTAGCCTAATGCTTGGGGGAAAGTTAGCATTAAATTCAATTTTGACTTGAAGATCTGTCTTCCAGAATCCTCTTTAAGATGCAAATGCTTTTGAGAAAGGTGATACTTTAAGTCATTATCTGCTAACACTAATTACTAGTTGGCAGCAATTAGTCCACATCAAGTTGACAATGAGGCTACTGAAAGATGAATGAAACTTGAAAATGTGAATCTGAATGTTAGAGGTAAGATAGAGAAAAGGAATCCTGACAGTGAAGGACACGAGGTTTTAATGTGGTCTTTAGGGTGCCTCTTTATCCTAGGATAATTAATACCCAACAGAATTCTCTTAAAAAAAAAAAAAAACTATATAAAATAAAAACTGAAAATTCTCAGATGTAAAAATAAAATATTTTGTTTGATACTTTCCTTTAAAATTAAATTTTATGTTATAAAGTCTATAGCTCATAATTTAAATTATATAAAAACTACAATAAAAATGAGAAGAAATTTTTGGCTGCTTTTATCCTACAAAAGAGTAAGAGAGCATGACATTCTATGCTTCATATTTAACATTTGTACCAAGACCACAAAAAGTAATCATTCCCAAAATATTTCTGGGGTTTGGTAATTTCCCAAGGCCGTTCTTAGCTATTTATTGCACATCACTATAAGTTGAACCACGTAAGAGCTTCATTCTTATAGAGTGTCTTTTCATTTGGTCAGGTCTTTATTTATTAGTAACTTTGCTTTTATGTGGGAGCTATTTTCCAAATGTGCCTTTATTAACTTTACAGAATCCACCACTTTTCTAGAGTTTGTGGTCTTATTTTGCACTATACTAGTGCTATACTCTCATATGCTATAAATAACTGACCCAAAAGAGATTGGAAAATGCAAAAAGGTGGATTCTAGGAAGTATATTTGGGTTGGGACTAATTTTAAAAGCAGTAGATTTACTTGTCCTCACCATGTGATTATGATTTTTCTTTTAAAAAAAAATCCCGTGATTGGGAGGATTTGAGTTACATTATAGGACACAAAGAATTCTATTTTTAAGTTCCGTCTGGAGTCACCCATATCAAGATAAAAAGAAGGAAGGGAACCTGATATCTTACATTTCCATATATGTTTTATTTCATTTTAATCCCCTCTTTCTGAGTTTACTGTTATTACCTACATAGCTTCCATATTATAAATGAGGATATTGATGCTCACCAGAGTAGCCTCCCTAAAGTCCAGCTAATAAATAAAAAGGCAGCGATTGAGACATATGTGACTTACAGCAGTATGTCTTTTTGACTATATCATGTGCTCTTTTTACACATCACATTGAAATTTGTTGCAAATCCCTATTTTGTGCACATATAGGTCAGTGGTCAATATGTTCATGACACTGGAGCATCTAGGTTTACGGCCAGCCTCAGCTACTTAGTGAGGCCTTCTGAAACTTAGTGAGACCCTGTTTCAAAATAAAGAATAAAAAATAGGACT